>CAWUFW010025753.1:0-40790 GCA_963921515.1 Calotriton arnoldi
TACCTCTGCCAACTAGAGACCCCCAGTTCTAACATTGGTGGTCAGCGGTGAGGATTCTGGACTTGCATTTGAGACTCATATACAGTGATTGGTGTACACTACTAGTGAGTGCAGACCAAACGCAACCACATACTTTTTTGGTAGAATGTTTTTTCTCCTTGGACTGTTATATCTCGCGCTATTGCTGGGTTTCGCCGCTATCGCTGGATTTTCTATCGCCTCGGAGATAAGCGTTGATAATAACGCGTTATCTCCGCGATGAAATCCAGCGATAGCCGGCGATAAAAAAAACAGCGCTAAGCGCGCTTTGCGATAATTATCGCAAATCCTTGGTAATATCCCCCTTACAGTTATATACAATTGTTGTACTTTTCCCATTAGCAGAAGGGTCAAATAGTCACAGTTCCTTGACTACGCCTCGTGACCCAGCCCCTCAGTCCTTCAACTCCACTAGGCAATGATACACATTGCCCTGACTGGTGCCCCATTGACTAGACAGTCAGAACCACCAAACACAGAAAGAAACAGTTACTTAGTTTCGTCCATCCAGATTAGACCTCCAGGCACCCGACAGCACCTGCACGAGTGCAGGATCGCAATCTCCCATAGACAAAAGGTTGGGACCCAGGGAGCTGGCATGCTTCCAAGTCTGGAGAAATGTTTTCCCCTTAAATGGCGGAGTGACATGCAGCAGCCACCGACAGTCAGCTTTAGGTGCCCACAAGGAGCACAAAACCCCTTGGGCCTCGTCATGGTGTTCTCCACAACTAAGCACCTTGTGGCTTGGGTCGATGGAGAGCGAGCCAATGACCTCAGACAGAGGCCGTGATATCAGGCACTGTGGTCTTCCTGATCTGGAGGCTGAAGACAGTCTCAGCTCCTGGATCAGGTTCCCCTAACACTCCATGGACCCACATGCTCCGGAGCGCAAGCGAGCACGGTCCCCTAGATGCAAGAGTGGGTCCTCAGAGTCTGCAAGCTCCACCCCCGAACTCCTCACTTCCCAGCACCTCAGTGGCTGCTGATATTTACGCACACACTCCTCTGCACAGTGTGATGATGGTGTACGTCAGGATGGTGCTTGTCCCAACCATGATCACTTCCACCTCTCTCTGCCGCACCCCGTGTGGTCCTTACGATTTAGTGGAGACAGTGAGATCCTCTGTGTCCCTGGGATCTTGTGTACAGGAGGCCAGCTCACCGGCCATTGGAGAGTACTTCGGGACCCAGGCCACCACAGTTGGCACTTAGTTGCAGGCCAGCAACGTCCAGGCAAAATCCACCAAGTGATAGTTCACTAGCTGGAGCGCGAAAAGCTCCAGAACACCACAAGTCTGCATATAGTCCAGTTGTAGTCACTCCTGCCCTAATGATTCCTCGTGTTGATGTCCCAGCATCAAAACAGCGTAGTATGGTTCCAAATCCAAAAGTGTCTCTACTTTCAGAGGCCAGAGCCCCAGTAGTTATTTCCACAATGGCCTTTGGACATAAGATCAGTTCAAAAGGCCACCTTTGAAATGAGCCCCTAGTTTATGGCATTCTATCAGGAATGCACCGATGTGGCTGTCCCCCTAGCACCCAGATGAAAATTAGGAGACTGGCTAACAGGAACACGGAGCCATGAGCAATGAAATGCCTACTTTCCCAAAGTGATACAAAAGGGGATGATGGACGGAACGTTTGAGCCAATCAAACACTCACCCCCAGTCAACTGATCTGGGTTTAATCCATCATCATTCTTTAGCTCACTCCACCACCCCAGTTCAGACATGGCCATATGCAAATCAGTCTGACCCTGTGCCTCATGGGAACAGTCCAGCCCGAACTGCCGAGCCATGCCTTCCCTGGACCGGAAACAAGCATCCTAGGACCGGTTTCTGGCATTCCAGCCGTCATCAGCCAGGCTTGCTTGAATCCAGTGGCAAAGTGAGCAAGGGACCCACGTCTGGGCATACCCCCGCCAACTTAGGGCGAACAAAGCGATACAAAAGGGGATGATGGACGGAACGTTTGAGCCAATCAAACACTCACCCCCAGTCAACTGATCTGGGTTTAATCCATCATCATTCTTTAGCTCACTCCACCACCCCAGTTCAGACATGGCCATATGCAAATCAGTCTGACCCTGTGCCTCATGGGAACAGTCCAGCCCGAACTGCCGAGCCATGCCTTCCCTGGACCGGAAACAAGCATCCTAGGACCGGTTTCTGGCATGTCCAGCCGTCATCAGCCAGGCTTGCTTGAATCCAGTGGCTAAGTGAGCAAGGGACCCACGTCTGGGCATACCCCCGCCAACTTAGGGCGAACAAAGCGATACAAAAGGGGATGATGGACGGAACGTTTGAGCCAATCAAACACTCACCCCCAGTCAACTGATCTGGGTTTAATCCATCATCATTCTTTAGCTCACTCCACCACCCCAGTTCAGACATGGCCATATGCAAATCAGTCTGACCCTGTGCCTCATGGGAACAGTCCAGCCCGAACTGCCGAGCCATGCCTTCCCTGGACCGGAAACAAGCATCCTAGGACCGGTTTCTGGCATTCCAGCCGTCATCAGCCAGGCTTGCTTGAATCCAGTGGCAAAGTGAGCAAGGGACCCACGTCTGGGCATACCCCCGCCAACTTAGGGGCGAACAAAGCGATACAAAGGGGATGATGGACGGAGCGTTTGAGCCAATCAAACACTCACCCCAGTCAACTGATCTGGGTTTAATCCATCATCATTCTTTAGCTCACTCCACCACCCCAGTTCAGACATGGCCATATGCAAATCAGTCTGACCCTGTGCCTCATGGGAACAGTCCAGCCCGAACTGCCGAGCCATGCCTTCCCTGGACCGGAAACAAGCATCCTAGGACCGGTTTCTGGCATTCCAGCCGTCATCAGCCAGGCTTGCTTGAATCCAGTGGCAAAGTGAGCAAGGGACCCACGTCTGGGCATACCCCGCCAACTTAGAGGCGAACAAGCGATACAAAAGGGGATGATGGACGGAGCGTTTGAGCCAATCAAACACTCACCCCCAGTCAACTGATCTGGGTTTAATCCATCATCATTCTTTAGCTCACTCCACCACCCCAGTTCAGACATGGCCATATGCAAATCAGTCTGACCCTGTGCCTCATGGGAACAGTCCAGCCCGAACTGCCGAGCCATGCCTTCCCTGGACCGGAAATCAAGCATCCTAGGACCGGTTTCTGGCATTCCAGCCGTCATCAGCCAGGCTTGCTTGAATCCAGTGGCAAAGTGAGCAAGGGACCCACGTCTGGGCATACCCCCGCCAACTCGTCCATCATCCCCTTTTGTATCGCTTTGTTCGCCCTAAGTTGGCGGGGGTATGCCCAGACGTGGGTCCCTTGCTCACTTTGCCACTGGATTCAAGCAAGCCTGGCTGATGACGGCTGGAATGCCAGAAACCGGTCCTAGGATGCTTGTTTCCGGTCCAGGGAAGACATGGCTCGGCAGTTCGGGCTGGACTGTTCCCAAGAGGCACAGGGTCAGACTGATTTGCATATGGCCATGTCTGAACTGGGGTGGTGGAGTGAGCTAAAGAATGATGATGGATTAAACCCAGATCAGTTGACTGGGGGTGAGTGTTTGATTGGCTCAAGCGTTCCGTCCATCATCCCCTTTTGTATCAACTTTGTTCGCCCTAAGTTGGCGGTATGCCCAGACGTGGGTCCCTTGCTCACTTTGCCACTGGATTCAAGCAAGCCTGGCTGATGACGGCTGGAATGCCAGAAACCGGTCCTAGGATGCTTGTTTCCGGTCCAGGGAAGACATGGCTTGGCAGTTTGGGCTGGACTGTTCCCATGAGGCACAGGGTCAGACTGATTTGCATATGGCCATGTCTGAACTGGGGTGGTGGAGTGAGCTAAAGAATGATGATGGATTAAACCCAGATCAGTTGACTGGGGGTGAGTGTTTGATTGGCTCAAACGTTCCGTCCATCATCCCCTTTTGTATCACTTTCCCAAAGTGACATTTACATCACAGTAATGTCGAGCCCCCTAGCAAAACCGCAGAGGATTCACCATTATGATCTCATCAGTACCAAACACTATACTGCTACTATTCTGCCCATAGGAAAAACTGCTTGATAACCTTTCCCTGCACCCTCTCATGCCAACCCAATGCAAGAACCAGACACCGTCGTACCAAACATACCGCCCGGTTCAATTCACGACCCTTGCATGTAGCGCATACATTTACAGGCTCTACTTCTTTCCTACAAAGCACCCTGTCACCAGGGAGAACTCCGATATAGCAAGAGACATGCAGCACTTTGGCTTAACTTTTTAAACGTCAAGTCGAGTAACAGTAACCCGTGCACACAGGCCCCACCAGGGCAAACCTGTGGCACAATCGATGAGCTACATCTGTGGACGCACAACCAGTGCTGCAGGCCTACGGAGGAGCATTCGAGATACACGCCCTGGGTATATGTCTTACCCCTTGACAAGGGACTTATAGCTAACTCAAATCAGTCAATCATGTATATGGCAAGCATAGCGCTTTGGCACTGAATGGCAGTGTCAAACGCACTCAAAGTCCTAAGGTTAGCATCCAGAGCAGCCGAAAACTGGGAAGGAGAAAAGTGAAAAGACAAGGGAAAGCACCATAGAAATGGCCATTTAAAACAGGCCCTGAATCAGCTGTGGTCTGAATATTATTGTGGAGTTAGCCTTCTTGGCTCCTGAAAGCACCTGAACATAGAGAAACATGGAGTCTACTTGAAGAATTTCAAAGATAGCCTATCTTAAGGCCTGCAGGTACTTTGGGGCAAGCCTTTTAACTTTGAACAACCCACTGAGGCAGGGTTTCAGAATACTGAATTTTTTCTAATCAGTCATAAAGATTTCCAAAATAGCACCTTATTAGTAGTGCTACTAAGCCTGCAACATCACCAGTGCGATAAAGTGTGCATCAAACAAGGCAACTGACTTCATACAAGCCTCCTCTTTGAGCACTGGTGGATGAGGTCTTCAAATAAATATTTTTGGAGGGCTCCTACCCTTTACTGGCAATTTTGTACAACAAGGTATTTTCTAGTTAGTTTTCTAAATATTACATCCAATGTGAACTGTTAAAACCGACAAACCAAATTATCTTTTTAGTAATGCTTTTACAATCCGACCTCGCTCCCTAGTAGTCGATAGTTAGACTTACTGTTTTATCCTAACAGCACTTGCAAGGAAATAGCTTTTTGCAGGTTTCCCCCCACTTTTTGCCCTCATTTGGACAATTATCTGCTAGTTTTTCGACTTTGAAAGTGCACTGAGGCCTGCTGTTCAGACCTCAGTGCCAGTGTTCTGACCCATTGCAAAAGGTATATCAAATTGGATGTCCCCAATTGGCATGTGCTGACTTGCTTATAAGACACCAGGGTACCAGCGGCATGTAAGGCAGAGTGTCCACCCAGGGCTGCAGCACTGTTTGTGCCACCCTGTGTGTTACAAAGTACAAAATGGCTCCCAGATTGCCACTGCAGACTGCAACAGCAGTTGTCACAAGTTCAACTTTGACATTGCCATTAATGGGAAAGCCACCCCTTCTCTTATCAGTATATTTAAGTCCCCACTAAGGAATTCCTATAGAGCCCTATGGCAGAGAGCTGTATATTGTTAAGATAGACATATAGGTTTATATATGTCTTAGCACCAAAACCCCTAAAGGTGTTGTTTTTCTGAGGGATGTTAGTAGCCCATTGGCTAACACAGCGTTACCGGCTGGCATCCCAGCCTGGCTAACTTCTGAATGGGACTTCCTACCTGGATACTGTGTAGTATCAAATTCATTGTGGCATTACATCCGACTTGATGCCCAAGTCGAGATTTATGTTACTATTAAAGTTAAGCAATTTTTAGAACGTTGCCACTCTGTGCCCCACCTAGTCCAGTGGCCTCACAAAGGCCCTGGCACAGATTTCTCTCTGCCTGGTGAGATGTGTTAATGACTCCCAGGCTCAGGAATAAAGACAGTTGCCGCAGAGTGAGGTGTGACCTCCTCTCCCAGGAAGGCTGGATGGAGTGTTAGCCCAAAAGGCGAGCTTCAAAGGGGAAGCCACTTTTGAGTGGCCGCCTGTGAAAAACACACCCGAGCAGGAAGCTTTTCGTTCCTGTAGGCAAGTTGGAGACAGGGACAGAGAGGAAAAACCTGAACCCAAACTGGATTTCCCATGGGGGTGTAGCCCTTAGATAGTCACACCTCTGGTGTGGGCTACCAAGCTCCTCACAGTCAAGGAAAGGTTCAGACATCTTGAGAGTGGCTAGAATATTGCACTCTGGGGTTGCCAAATGCCACACATCACCGGAAATTTGTCACCAAAGAGGAGGGGACCTAATAGCCCATTGGCTAGTGACTGCGTTGTCCCCTCAGGGCACTTTCTCAGGATATAATGGGCAACACTGGCACCCTGATCTTCAGTACACCATGCATTTGGAGAGAAAACTGAGAGATTAGTCCTGCTGCCTTTCAAAATGCACAAAGGGAGGCTGTACCGTTGGGAGGACTGCACCTGCTGCACGTTGGGCTAGTGAGATTGTACTGTGCCTGTGGCTCCTGGCTCGGGGAAAAGTTGATTCCCAGATTGAAGCAGTGACTCCAAGGGTCAATCGGCTGGCCCCCTGGAATAGCACCAGAGACATCAAAGCTGAGAAAGCCCATACCAGAAAAGCAATAGCCACTCCTGAGGGATCGCCACTGTCTAATGCTAGGCACACCAAGAGACAAATCCAAGATAGTCAAAAGTTTCACCCATGTCTGCAAGACCCAGAAATGCTGTCAGAGAGCAGATTCCGCGACTAAGAGAAACACTAGTCACCCTTAAGGATATTCGGTGTGACCGCTGTGTTGGAATTGGAAGCCCCACAACAGCTGTCCTTCTACTATCGCAGAGAGGATGTTGGGAGACCCCAAGTGCCATGGTCAAAGTCACCTTAACCCCCAGTGGACCGAGGGATCAACTGCAGTTCACCCCCGTCGACCACACAGCTTCAGGAGCATCATTGAGCATCTTTTCTACCTGTATCCCCATCATCAGGACAATTCATTCTTGTCTATGGCAGTTGTTCCCTGAAGGCTGGAACTGGACTGGTAAAGGTTCTGGTGGCCAGATAACTGTCCAAAGTAACCTTACTGGACTCCTAGACCTCCATCCTGTTTGACTTGATCACCTAAGTCGGGCCGGAGTCGCAGAGCTAACTGTTTCAAACTATTCAAACACTTGCAAAGTATTTGTTGACCAATACTTGTTTGCGGTTGCATTTTAAAGTATTTATTTCTTCAAAAATCTGTATCTTCAGAACCCTCTGGTGGATTTTGATGATTAAGGACTCTAAAAATGTATAACAGTATGCTCTACTTTTATAAATTGTGGTTGTGTCTCTATCTTGTTGTGTGACTTTCTTATTCCGTTGTTTGGTGCTGTTAAATGCTTTACACACAGTTCCTTTGTTCTGCCTTGCTGCTCGTAGCCACCACAACCCAGGGTTAAGCATAAGGTTTGCAAGCGAGCCTGACTAGGCCCAAGACAGGTTTTGTGAGTCTATTACACAATAAGGTCCCACAGCCATATCATTCTAAATTTGGCTATTCATTGCTACAGTATGGCAACATTGGGTAATAAAAGTTGGTAGCCACTGTTGCAATGGCATAAAGGAATTGCAGGATGCTATCAAAGGGCTTTTTGAAAGCCCATCAGAGTATCACTGGCTTACTTGTCTGATGGAGGGCAGAGTGCAGATGGCACAGGTTTGGGAGGAAAGGGGGTTGAGATGTCACAGAGTGTGGTGGCTTTTTTGGCTAGAGGCCAGTTATTTTTATACATTTGGGACGGGAAGGAGAAAACAAGTTATATATGGCTGCCCAATATGCCTCTGTCTCTGTGTCGCAGTTGAATATCAGATAAAACGATTTTTTGGGGGCAATACATATCATAAACATATACATGGGTCAAACGTTAATTACAGGGATGTTTTCACCTTGGGGTTCTAAGGCACATCAGAGACAACTTTGCCCTTGTTGACACTTTGATGTCCCAAAAATCTCCTTGGTGAAAAAACATCCCAATTATTCACTGTTACCCACCTATAATTCTGTACATAGAGAACATCAGGAAACTAATTCCATTCTTAAAAAATCATGCAGTTGTCAAAAGCACTATCTTAGCACACCATCATGCCCATCTTGAAAGGCAGTATGCATCTAATGAAGGAGATAATCATACCCTACCCTAAGCTCACTCAGCTGCACTGAATTCAGAAGCAGTTTTGTGTAAAATTCAGGGTTTCCACTAAGATATATAACAGCTGAAGATAAAGGTACTTTGGCATTTTTGGGCCCTGCTTACTTTCTAATGAATGTATAAAGTGCAATATAATCTGCAGAAAGGAAGTCTTTACTTTGGCAGATTTCATTGTTTTGCGCTCAGGCAGGCCTCGAGGGTTCTGATTACAGTTGCAAATTTTGTTTCCTGAAACATTCCTGTAGCCAATGCAAATACTGTGATTTCTACCAGTAGGTTGAAAAAGTTGTCTGCATGTATTTCTTCACATTATAATCAGGACTTCCAAACCTCTTTCAAGATAGACAACATATGAAAATGGTTTTAAAGTTAAGTAGTTTGAAAAATGCGAGGCAATATTGTAAATTGGTGAGGAAAAACCATGGGGCATATTATCAAGGGCAGTATCGCCACTTTAGCGGCACTTTTTGCCGATAAAGCGGCAATATTTTTATCGCCCTATTAGCAAGCTGTCGCTAACAGCTGTTAGCGACAGCTTAATGGCGATAGCAGCCGTTTTGTTGCCGCTTTGCATGTCAGCGATAATTATCGCTAATGACATGCAAAGTAGGCGTTCCCAACTAAAAGCAACTGCAAACAGTCGCAAACACAACTTCCCCCTATTAGCAATGCCCGCGAAGCGATAAAAAAAGTCGCGCCTACCGCGATTATCGCTGGAATTTAACACCTGATAATAACTTGACTTAACCATCTTGTCAATAGGAGGTGGATTGTAGGTTAAGTCCTCACCTGCCTATTAGCAAGCTTTTCATTAGCGCAGTGAATTTATCGCTGGATTTCTCGCGCTATTGCTGGGTTTCGCCGCTATTGCTGGATTTTTTATCGCCTTGGAGATAAGCGTTGATAATAACGCGTTATCTCCGCGATGAAATCCAGTGATAGCCGGCGATAAAAAAAACTGCGCTAAGCGCGCTTTGCGATAATTTTCGCAAATCCTTGGTAATATGCCCCTAGATCCGTGCTTAATTTGAGCCAATGTTTATGAGAGCACACCACATAGTTGTGCTCTCAGTCTATAATTGTAGCTCAGCACGAGTGTGTAGCAATTCAATGTATGAAAAATTGAATATTTGGACTTCCAGTCCATCCCCATAGATTGGGGTGACCTACAGTATTCCAAAATGTCACACTTTTTTTTGAAGTGTGATGGTCATTAGGTAATGCAGTCACTGCTATTTGGCAGCAGTTCCAGGAGCTGTGAATGATGCCAGCTGCAGACTAAGGGGCCGATTCCGATCTCGGCCGGTAGGGCACCGAATCGGATTCGGGTTTACCAGATCCGATTCGGACGCCCTGTTTCCGACCGATTCGAACACCCGTCAGCGCGAGCAAGTACGATGCGAGCGTACGCGAAATCCCCGACCGACTCGTTCCCGGCTCCGGACCGCTCCGACCGACTCGTACGGACTCGACTCGCACCACGCAATGGAGACGTTCCCCGACCGGGCAAGTATGATGCCCGCCTCGAACAGTCCGACCGACTCGCGCCGTCCGGCTCGAAAGAGCAGTCGGAGCCGGACTTCGGGGGTCCGTGTCGGACCCCCCTGTACGCGTAGCCGCGCGAGTCGCACACAGGGGGGACCCATGGGTCCCTCCTACACATGCATGTACGGCGCGAGTCGCACCGACGCGTACCTGCTGTAGGGGGCGCCCTTGTTCGCGACGCACCCATTGAGTCAATGGGAGCCCATGTATGCGTCGTACGACCGGCTCCCATTGACTTTAATGGGAGTTCGACCGAATCGAGTCCGATAGCATGCGTCCGCATCGTACTCGTTCGGTCGGACTGCTAGAGTCCGGTTCGGTCGGATATCTCTCCGAATCCGACTCGGTCGGAGGGATTTCCGGCCCGAATCGAAATCGGCCCCTAAATACTTAGGGCCCTGGCACTAAAGTTTTTACAAATTAAAGGCCCGATTAGATTGCAGGATTAGGAACGACTGAAAAGTAGTTGGCAGTCCCACCTGCCAAATTATGATTTGAACGCTTTCTCGGCAGTCGGAATCATGGCTTTTTCCATTTTGGCTTGTGCTGCAGCCTGAAAAGAGCAGCAACACAAGCCGCAATGGAAGCAAGCATTTGCAATGCAATCGGTCTCGCCTTTGGGACCATATAAGTATTTAGCGATGTCTCATATTACTGCAACATAGCCTCGCTCATTACTGCAAAGTTGCTAATCCTAGTCCCATACTTTCCAATAAATATAGGGGATCCCAATTTCCATCCAGAAAATGCACTTACGTTTGTTTTTGTGTGAGAAACTACCGGCAAGAGGCATGTAAATAACCATCTGCAGGATGACCCCCAAACTAGAAAGCCCCACAGTCCTAACCATAACTCCAAAGTTGCCTACACAACAATTTCGCCGAGGTGGATACTCTTGTGGTTTTAGCAGGGTGCACTGGTTTTTATTCTGTGAAGAATCAGAACACTAGAAACTAACCTAAAGTAAGCAGCTGATATGTGCGATCACACACCAGCTCAACCTACGATTGAAATTCCAGTTGACCAGTCATATGTATGATACAGTACTGCATGAAATGAAATGAAATGAATTTTTTTTTTATAAAGCGCATGGCTACCCGGAAGCATCCCAGCGCTGCGGAGGTGGCCAAAGGGCAGATGGGTTTACGGGAATAGCCAGGTCTTCAAATGTTTACCAAAATACAAATGGTTTGTTTCCTTACGAATAGTGAGAGGAAGGGAATTCCAAAGTTTGGAGGCGTTGTAGGAGAAGAGGCGGCCACCCGTCCGTATCCTCTTGATTCTTGGGATGTCGGCTAGGGAGAGATCATCAGAACGTAGATTTCTATTGGCTTTATACGGTTTAATCAGGTTTTTTAGGATAGAAGGACCCTTGCCCTGAAAGATTTTGTGCGTGATGCAAAGGGCCTTAAAATGGATTCTTTCCTGTATCGGGAGCCAGTGAAGTGATCTCAAGGCAGGTTTGGCAGAACATCGGATTTTTGTGCCCGTGAGAAGTCTTGCTGCCGAATTCTGAACCACCTGTAGCTTAGTGGTAACTGATTTGGGAGCTCCTAAATAAAGGGCATTACTGTAATCTAATCTAGATAGAATAAGCGCCTGAATTAGGAGCTTTCTAGAGGGGCCGGGTAAAAGAGGCAGTATTTTTCTCGAGGTTCGGAGCAGACCATAACAAACAGCGGCGGTTTTCCTAGCTTGTGTTCTGAAAGTAAGGTCCTGGTCAAGCCAGATACCCAGGCTCTTTATCTCTTTTTTTGGCAAAGGTGCTAGTCCCATACAGGTCGGCCACATAGTATTGGGGTGGAATATTGATTGATCGCCCAGCAATAAGAGCTCTGTTTTTTCGCCGTTAAGTTTGAGGTGTGCTCTGTTCATCCAATGAGTAACTTCTTTGAGACAGGAGCATAAGTCCACCGAGGACTGTTCCACCTGATTCAATGTTACAATTAATTGGGTGTCATCTGCGTAGGTAACCATTTTAATTCCAAATGGAGTTACAATTTCTGCCAATGGGGACATGTACACATTAAGAAGTGTAGGGCTCAAAGATGAGCCCTGGGGGACCCCACAGTGGAGTGGTACTGGTTGGGACCGGATGTTATCTTCGAATACTTGAAAGGTTCTATTTTCCAGGAATGATTTCAGCCAGGCTAAAGCCGATCCTGTCACTCCTACTTTTTTGAGGCGGTGTACCAGAGTGCGATGGTGTACCATATCGAAGGCTGCACTTAGGTCCAAGAGGATAATGGCAGCGGATCCCCCCGAGTCAAGAATCCTTCTAGCCTCCTCTACCACCGCTATCATTGCAGTCTCCGTGCCCTGGCCAGGGCGGAAGCCCGTCTGGGAGGCGTGGAGAAGTCCAGCGGACTCAAGGTGAGCAGAGAGTTGGCGGTTTACATATTTCTCTGCCACCTTGCTAATTCCAGGTAATAGGGAGATGGGACGATAGTTGCTCATCTCTGTGGGATCCAGATGGGGTTTCTTCAAAAGTGCCCTTACCATGGCCTTTTTCCAGTCCAGGGGAACTATGCCCAATGTTAAGGAGGCATTAATTAAATTAGTGATGGGGGAATTAATGATGGGTGTTGCTGACTTTAGTATGTTAAACGGGGCCGGGTCGAGCGGAGACCCACTCTTGACCGAGTCTAGGATAGGGGAAAGAAGTTCCTCTGTCAGAGGGGCATAGGAATTTAGACAATGAGCACTACTCTGAGGTTCTGAGTTGTGAGGCTCAGAACAGTGTTCCTTGGTGTTAAGTGGGAAGTGTTTTAAAATATTTTGAATTTTGGTGGAGAAGAATTCTGCTAGTTCGTCACATCGGTGGCCAAAAGGGTCAGGGGCTGAAGGTGGATCCGGAACTTTCAGGAGTTTTTTAACAATACGAAATGTTTCTCTAGAGGAATTAGAAGAGGATCGGATTTTTCTTCGTAATAGGCAGCCTGTGTTGTTTTTAATGCCACTTTATAGGATGTAATAGATGATCTATATTCGGCTTTTTTCTCACTGGCAAAGTCTTTCCTCCATCCTCTTTCTAGTTTCTTGCATTGTTGTTTTAATTTGCGAAGTTCCAAAGTAAACCAAGGGGATTTGTTGGGTCCACCTTTTTTTAATAGGGTTTTTTTGGGTAATACTGTGTCTAATGCATTCTCGATCCATGCAGAGAACTTTCTGTTTGCTACTGATGGGTCGGAATCATATATGGGTTTGGTAGATTCAAGTACACAAGTCCAGTCCTCTGTAACCAGTTTGGACCATTGCCGGGCTTGGATACGTAAAGCTGGTGTGTGAGGGTCAGAGGTAGGTGGGTACCACAGAAACGGAACTAAGAAGTGATCTGACCAGGGGACCGGGATAGGTTCCCTCCCTTTTAGTTCTGTTATATTTGAAAAAATAGGGTCCACGAGATGACCTTTCATGTGTGTAGCTTGGTGAATCTTTAGGTGGAGTTGGTAGGCTGCGAGATCCAGAGCTAATTCGTCAGCCACTTTATCCGATGCATTATCAAAATGAAGATTTAAATCTCCAAGGAGGTTGAAATTGGATGAGACACTAGCCAGAGAGAGGACAGTTTCTAATAGCGAACTGCAGAATTGTCCCTGTACTCCTGGGGGACGGTATAGGAGGATGCCAACAAAAGAATTTGCGGGGGAAAATTCAATGGAAAAAAGAGCGTTTTCACAATCTAGGAGAGGGCTATCCAAGATGCGGCAAATTAGGTGGTCTTTATATATAATTGCTATCCCACCACCCTTGCCACTTGTTCTATCCAGACGCTGGATCAGGTAGCCAGGGGGGAGAGCCTGCACCACGTCGGAATCTGAACTTGGGGATAGCCATGTCTCCGTAAGAAACAGAACATCAAGATCTGTGTCCTGTAGAAGCATGAAAATTTCCAATGTGTGTTTTGGTAAGGATCTGCAGTTCAGCAGAGCCATATTAAACACCTTCCCTACCACATGTTGGGTTATCTTTGATGGGAATTCATATAGGCAGTGAGTGCACTTATCTTGTAGTTTCTCAGTAGAAATGGGGTGGGAGCATAGTTGCTTTGAAGTTTGCCTTATAAGAAATAGTTTTTCTCTGGAGTATTGGAGGGGGGCTGAGAGCGTAGGTGCAGGGGGACTGGGCCCTGTGCCCGATCTTGCGCGGACGAGCGCAGACGGGCTTGCCTTTGGCGCGCCCGCTGCGCGCGTCCGCTGCGCGTCGAGGCGGGCATCGGGTTTTTATGGTAGCGGTTGTATCAGCTAGACCGCTAACCATCCCAATCACAGTTGCAGCACTTCCGGTTTGTGTCAGCCTTCCCTCCACTCAATCGGAACACTCCGTGGTGGACCGGGGAAGACACAGACCTGGTGCGAGTGCAAAGATAAATAGGTGAGTGTTGAGCCACTATGCGATAGGATTTTCGTTTTTTGTTTTAAAAGATGAAGACGAAGTTAAAGTTAAAACCAATTAAGACTGGATATCACGTTTAAAATACAATAGCAGTTAATCAGTGCAGTCCGTATAAAAGTAAGTCAGGAGCCCTTATCCAGGCGCTCCTTCCCTTATTCTAAATACCCGATCAATGTCCTCTAGCGCGTCCGCTGCGCGTCGAGGCGGGCATCGGATTTTTATGGTAGCGGTTGTATCAGCTAGACCGCTAACCGTCCCAATCACAGCTGCAGCACTTCCGGTTTGTGTCAGCCTTCCCTCCACTCAATCGGAACACTCCGTGGTGGACCGGGGAAGACACAGACCTGGTGCGAGTGCAAAGATTAATAGGTGAGTGTTGAGCCACTATGCGATAGGATTTTCGTTTTTTGTTTTAAAAGATGAAGACGAAGTTAAAGTTAAAACCAATTAAGACTGGATATCACGTTTAAAATACAATAGCAGTTAATCAGTGCAGTCCGTATAAAAGTAAGTCAGGAGCCCTTATCCAGGCGCTCCTTCCCTTATTCTAAATACCCGATCAATGTCCTCTAGCGCGTCCGTTCAAACATTCTCTGTAAACCCAATTGTACTTGAATAAAAAATTCCCACCCAAAACAAGATGTAACAGTACAAACGGGAAGCTTGGTTTACAACTGGGGAAGCCAGCGTGTGGTTTACCCAACCAAGGGATATAACATTCCGAGTAAGCAACGGTAAACGCATTTTAGGAATGGAAAATCCATTCAACATTTGAGGCACTGCCAGTGTGCTTTATTTGGAATTTCAGTATTAAAGATCATAAACCAAATGCAAGGTGACTGACGGAGGAGGTTCACTACCTTCAGGACATGTACGCCAAAACATACACTGAAACCAGGGGCTGGGGGTGAGGGGGAGCGGGGTGTAATCGTGAGATGCTTACCTTAAAAACAAACCCTAATTGGAGATAGGGTCGGCCTGGGACATTCACAACACAAGAACCAAACAAAAAACACCCTCGGAGACTATGTCAAAATGACCAAATCGACCCAACCAGCCAGAAGACACTAACTGCAGCCCTTGGAGAGGGTCAGAGCCATTGAACGCACGCACATTGTTCCAGTCCTCACAAGGAGGGAAAACTCACGAACCTCCCAAACAAGCTGCTGCTGTTTCACTGTTTTCCTAGCAGTGCTAGCACTTTCATGTTACTACTCTTCGGCAGCAGTGCTCTTTTTACTCAACCGTCTAAACTGTGTTTCTTACTGTGTTCTGTGAATGGGTTTTCACAGTGTACTTACTGGGGGCTTAGGGCATGCACATTTCCACCATAGGGGTATTTGAAGTGGCCAAAGTTCATAACAGCTGTAAACAAGGATGGACCTGTTGAGCTAATGACAGGGCCCTTCCTGGTACGAGGTGGGTCACGGAGCTACTAATTCCTTGCTACTTGGGATTGTCACTTCTGGGAAACCGTGGACATCGGATAGTCATGTCCAGGATCCACAGCCTCCGCCTGTCAGGTGTTCGGAGCCTGAGTCAGGCTGGAAGACCAATGTCCGCCGCACCCACTCACCGACATACTGATCAAAAGGGTTGGATCCGAAGAGCGGCATGGTGCCGGACTCCGATCCCGCTGGTCCAGGCACCGCTGTCCGCCCTCAGGCCTCTCTTAGCACCTCTTTGGATTTAGGTTAGAGGAGCAACTAGGAAGCACCGTGGACATAGGAACTGGAGACTCACGTGACCTTATTTCACCGCACCTGCGCAGTTCCAGCCTCAAGCGCCGCCCTTCTGTGACTGATGCTAAGAGAGGCATTTCGAGGCCTTGGATTCTGATTGGCTTAGTGTGACGTAGGGGGTTGAGTGGAGAGGTGGAAAAAAAGCATTTGCAATGAAATAGGACTCGCATTTACGCAAGACCTATTGCATTGCAAACTGGAGTGCAGGCGGGCGGGAGAAGGCACGAACCACGGGAGGAGGGGGGGGAGAGAAGGCACGGACAGCGGGAGGAGGGGAGAGAAGTCACGGAAAGAAAAGAGTGCTCATGCAACACTCGAAGTAAAGGGGCCAATAGCCACGGAAGGATACAAATGATGACATGGCATAATAAGGCGGGTCTAACAAGCCTCATTATCAATCAGAAGACAGAATTTGCGAAGGACAAACACAGAAGCCAATGAAAAATATGGGCGGAGAGTAAGGGAAGCTTGTCTCCCCATACTGGACTACTGCATGCCTCGCAGAGCGAGCAGCGCATGCGCGCTGCTGCTAAAGCTCGACCTAAAAAGGATGTTTTGAAACATCCATGCACCGTGTATCTGGCACCATGTGGGGTGTTTAGGGGGGCAGGCCCCATAGTGGAGGCCCATGGGGACGGGGGCCCTGCTAGGGACCCCAAAAGTCCCTTTCTGACAGCCTTTCCATGGCGGCCAGACTGCCATAGAAAGGCTGTCGGAAAGGGACATTGTAATCCCTACAGCTGTGACTGCACAGGCACCACCCCTATTTTAGGGAATACAATCCGACCAACAGCCTCCTTGAGCCCGTCAGAAGCATCAGTCAGTTCTTCCGACCGACCGCATCATAAAGCGGCGGTCGGCCCACGCTGCTGGATGTCGGTTGGACCGCAACGAAGGCCTGTCGCTGGCAGTCCGACCGCCATCCTAACGAGGCCCTAAGTCCTGAACTAGTCCAGAGTTTGAAAGCAGGAAAAAAAGGACACTCTATGAACAAGATGTAGTCAGAGAAGTATAATCCTAACCCAAGCAAGGCTTTCTTGTGTAGTAAAAACTTTTCACAGCTCTACTTCTGAGGTTCCCATCAGTTCAGTAATAGCTGAAAGACTCACTTCTTATAATTGGGTGTATCCTAAAAGCATGTTAATTTGGCTATATAGATGTATCCACCTAATTACTCTTGTTTGAGTTGAATACTTAGAAATAAAACTCAGCAGCTAATTTGCTAACAAGCTAGGACCCTCTTTACAAATAGCACAGCTAATTCTGCTCCTTCTCCAAAAGAAATGGTTGCTATAGAATCAGAATGTTATGTTTTGTAGCAACTACCACATCCCACGTATTTTTCCCAAGGTACATTTCAGCAGGTCAAAACCTGTTGAAATTTACAGTGTGGAAAATGTCAATTACACTCTGAGATGACAGTGGTGCCGGAATAATTTTTAAAGTGCGGGTGCTGCCATCAATTTCATAGCTGAATTGAAAGGAATTGTGAAAAAAGCATCACACAAAAACAAATGAAGCAAATCAGTCACGCCCATTTGGCGAGACAACTAGAATGCTGCTAGTGGTGCATTGTGGAGCACATTGCTGTAAATATATTACTAAAGCATGGTGTGGTAGCACACAGTCATTTACATACAGCACAATCTCATTGAAGTGGCTACTAAGTTTACAAAGGCATCCAGTTTTAGTGATAAAACTTTTACAGCCCACAAAGGATAATGTGTGGAAATTTGGTGTCACCAAGTATTTGACATTTGCACATTACCTAGTAAAGTATCTTGGTTTGTTTTGATCCTATTAATCTTTGTTTTCATCTTAACTCATAATAACAAAAAAGTGCTTCATTGGTGCTTTCCTAATTGCTGTTATATTTTAAAATATTTGTACAGTTCATTTAGAAGTCTTACATTTTGTTGTGTATTAGAAAAATTGACATCCTGCAGCTTTTCCCTTCAAGCCAGCAAGACTATCATATAGTTCATTTTAGGAAATACTTTCACTTTCCAGTCAGATAAAGAAAAGTAAACATCAATTTCCATGTTAAAAGGATAAGCAACAATTTAGCAGAAGACAGTCTGGCATTTGCCCTCTGTCTCTGGAGGTGCCGCAAAGGTAACATGATAAAAACAACATTTACAGCAATCTTTATTGCTCATTCACCTTCAAAACTCCATCATGATTATTTTGGGGCTGCCCCCGTCACCCCTACTTCCAGCCCCTATGCGAGATTTTGAGTTCTGTGCGAAATGACAAATTTACCCATGTCATTCCTCATTTTCACCAGGGAAATCTGGAATTAGAATTCTAGTTCTTGGTACATTCAGAACCACGGGGTATCGCTTTCACCTGCACTTCATCCCCGACAATTGTAATTAGGGCCTAAGTGGAGCCAGGTTGATTGGTCTAACGGAACCCTTTTATTATCAATGAAGTACCAGTGCTAAATTAAATTGCCATTTCCACCAATTAGCGTTCTTGCGCTCACCGGACAGAGCAAATTACCTTTTTCACTGGTCAATCAGAAAAATGTTCTGTGCAAAAAGGCCTCGTCACCGTTCTAAAATTTACAGGCAAGCGTTCGGTGCATGTAATTTCTCTCATTATTGATGCAGTTATAACTATTGAAGAAGGAAAGGAAAAGGTTTGCTGGGGACTTTTCAACATAAGACACAAGCTAGTAACACAACTAATGCGTATTTAGGAAAAAAACCGTATACTGTATTCCTCGGAGCACCCGACAGCTGAAATGACAACAATGTGTCATAAAAATTGGATTCTCACTTATAAGAAGTACTTTTTTCGGGATCGACTTTTTCCACTAAATTTAAAGCTATCGTATTCCCTCAGCTGGGTTCTCAGAGACATGTCAGCAAGTTTCGACGCATCTGTAGATAAGAGTATGATGCTTCTCTTGTTGCAGGCTGGTACTGAGATGTTTTCAATTAATTCGAGAATGTTGACCCAAGACATTAAGGACAGCAACACATTATTTATAGGATAAAATACAGATGTTGTCCAAAAATATGCCAATAATTTAAATGCTTTGGAATTTTAAGCATCTTTTATACTTTGAACTTACGAAAATGATAGATGGATTCAGGTGAAATTAACATGAAGGTTGCATATATCTTTTACCAGCATTTTAACGAAACATGTAGCAAAACATGGAAAAAATAGCATTTGCTTAGCCAGTATTTTAAGTGTCTTTTTGTGTCACTCATGGCAACCCTTATGAATGCACCCCATCAGTAGCTGTAGACGACTTGGGCCCCTGATAATTAAATATGCATTTTTACCGTGGACTGCAGGTATGTTCCTTGTCATCTCACTCTGTACTATAAAAGAGGAGTCTGTCATGTTGTGGCCCATATATGGTGGGTTTTTCAGGTCGGAGCTCAACATGAAGAGGCAATGAATAGGATGAGTTGGAAGACAAAAAAATATGTTATCTCGCCAGACACCAGGGAAAGGACGTGGATAGAGACTAGCTGTGACTACATGTGACCATATATAGTCGTTACCAGTGAGCACTCTGTGTTCAGTAGGCAGAATTCACCCATAGAAGTAAAATCAACCAACTCTTTCCACCCAAAATGGCCTTACAGGAAGATCCTGTCATTTGACCCATAGAGGTGGGTGGAGCTTGAAACTCACCCTGTTTTTTATTCTGTGTGCGTGTGAAGTTTACCCAATTGAAGTGAGTGATACTTAATGTTATTCTTTATTTTTATTTGCTTATTTTAATTTTGCCCTGCTATAGGGGCTGTTGTTTTTCTATTGCACTGTGCTACCTCCCACACTGGGAGATTGGGAGGCAGCTGCGGTTGCCTCCACAGGCGGTCTCTCGTGGGGAGCAACAGGGAGGCAGTCATTCTTCTCTGCGTTATGGTGCGGGTGCTACATTGGGGCTGCCTCTCGCCCTGTGCTAGATCTGAAGTTGGTCAACCGCTATTTTCCTTATCAGATGTTCAAGATGGTGAATTTACAGAGAGTTTTGGTTCTTATTTCTCCTGGCTCCTTTCTGACTTCCTGTGACTTTTGAATGCTTATTTTCAAATTCCTATTCATCCATCTTCACAGAGGTTCTGTGCATTGGGGCAGCACTTTCAGTCCTGTGTCCTCCCTTTTGGTTTCGCATCTGCTCCCAGTTTCTTCACTAAAACTCTAGTTCCCTTGGTGGGAATCCTTCATTATTTGGGTATTTGCTATTCCCCTACTTGGATGCCTGGTTGCTTTCTGCTTTATTTTTTCTCAAAGGCTTGGATGCTGTTTGGATGGCCCAGTCATGTTTGGAAGATCATGGTTTATCCTAAACCTGAGCAGATCCCACCATCTTCCGACAGAAGAGCTTCAATTCATGGGCTCTCTTCAACACAAGGCTGGGGAAGGTATTCTGGCCTCCTCTGTGGCAACAAAGGCTCATGTCCCATCTTCAGAGTCTGGTTCAAACGTCTGCAACTCTAGCAAGGAAATGGCATGAGAATGCAGCTGGACTTGGGGGACAGGGCGGCGGCTCTTTATCTGGTTCCTTGGGCTCGTAGACACCTCTGTCATCTGGTGTGTTACAGCCTCTCACTGGAGTCCAGCCTCTCAGTAGTATGAGGTGTTGGATCCGGTTTTGGCTCCACTTGTCATTCGAATCTTAGCAAAGAGGTTCTCTTGGAAGCACCTCATTCTCTGATATTGACTACCAATGACAATACCCTGGGCTGGGGTGCGATGTTAGAGAAACATTCAATCCAGGATTTCTGGTCAGCCGTGGAGTCCAGGTTGACTTCAAATTGAAAAGAACTAACAACTGTTTTCAAAGCTCTGACAATCTTTGCACCTCTTTTACGGGGAAACCTCTGCAAATCAATATGGACAATAAGGTGGCCTGAGCCTATTAGAATCATTTTGGGGAACACCCGCTCTCCTATCCTGGCCTTATTTGCAGACCAGATAAGGGCTTGGACAGAGGACAATCTGTTGACGTTTTCAGCAATCTTTCTTCTAGGGAGGAAGAATATGCATGTGGATCAGCTGTGTCGAAAGTTCCCTTCCTCAGTTTTAATGTGCCTATCTCCCCAGGTGTTTCAGGAGATTGTGGTCCAGTTTAGGGCCCCATCGCTGGATCTCTTTGCCTCTCCCCTCAATGCTCTTCTGCCCTAGTTCTGCTCTCTGCTCCAATTCAGAACTCAAGGAAGGTGAGCACCCTGTGAATATATGAGAGGCACTGGAAGAATTTTTCTTCCTGGTGTGTCCCTAGAGGTTTGTCTCCCATCACCTCTGGGGGGCGTCAAGTTTTGGAATTCCTTAAGGATGTTTTTTTTCGGGGGCTTTTGGTGTCTATGTTGCATAGCAACTGGGCCGCAGTGACATCTATTAGAGATTCCTCCATTTTTAGTTTGATATGTTGGTTTCTGATTTACTCAGAAGCTTTCATCTGAAAAGACCTATAATCCATTCTCCTGTTCTTGCATGTGACTTGCCTTTGGTGCTTCATGCCTTACAGAAGTATCCTTTTGAGCCTCTTTCTTCAGCCTCTCTGGTGGTTTTGACTATTAAGGTTTTTTCCTAGTAGAAATCACCTCGGGTAGGCATTTGAGAGATATTGGTGCATTGGTATCCCATCCTCCGTATCTAAGAGGAAGGTCGTTCTTCAGACTAACCTTCCTTTTTGCCCAAGGTTTCATCTGCTTTTCATATCTCTTACGATATTTGTCTCCTGGCTTTTTTTCTTTCCCCCTCAACAGATGATGAAATCCTTTTACATTGCCTTGGTTTGTCATGGGCTCTTTTCATTTATCTTGAGAGAACGACAGATTTTAGGAAGGTTGATTTTCTTTTTGTCACCTTTGGTGTAACTAAGAAGGGTCATTGTCCTACAACTTTCACTCTCTCTCACTGGGTATGGACGACAAGTTCTCTGGTTTATCAGAAATCAGGGGTGTCTCTCCCTCAGGCATTTCAAGGTGGATCAACCAGATGTGTAGCATCCTCCTGGGCAACTTTCAAGGGGGGCCTCATTGAAGGACATCTGTGTGGCAGCCATGTGGGCCACTCCACATATGTTTATTGCATCATTACAAGTTAAGAACAGGGGATGTCATTGTTTTAGATTTTGGGTTGTCGGTTTTAATCCACTGTTCACTAACTGATGTTGGTTTCTATATGATTACACATATTTGTTCTTGATTCAAATATGTGCATCTACAACTATGTTGCCAATTGTTTCTCAGAAGCTTTGGCATGTGCTTCCTGGTAAAGAATGTCATGAGGAAGATGAAGGAGGTATGTGATGACTCAGTTACTTACAGGTCCTTCTAATTACTTCGAGTCAAGGCCTTCCTCATCACAGTCCTAAATACCTCCCTCTCTCTCTATGGGAAGATGGGGGAAAAATGCTGGCTTGCTGTTACAGAATGTGTTTAAGGCTCAACCCAACTTTAAGGGTCACATGACCCTAACTGCCTCTGAGGCTATTTTGGGTGGGGAGAGTTTGTTGTTTTTACTTCATTGGGTGAATTCTTTCCACAGAACAAACAGTACTTACTGGTAAGAACAGCGACGAGGAAGACTATGACTCAGAGTAATGTAGATTACCGGTAAGTAACCGAATCATTAAAATATATTTCCTGCAGCATACCATGTATGTCTGCCACTGGCGGCCCTTGTGGGGCAGCACCTACAGCTGGTGCTGCACTTGTTTGTGGCAGGATGTATTCACAGTGGTGTTGTGAGTGTGCCACCTAAATCACACAAAACCCAGAGGATGGATGGAGAAGAGGGGGTGAAAGGTCATTGTTTTTCTTTTTTGTTTTCTAGACCCTCTAGCTTGCTGATGCTGGTTTTGTTCTGTTAAATAGATCCTGTTAGCAAGCTGCTATTTCAAGGAGTGTTAAGGTTAGCCCATTGACAGGAGATGCTGCCATTTTCATTTGAAAGGCTATATCTGCTCTCATCCACTGGGCTGTTTATCCCGAGATTGCCAACAAGAAAAAAGGCAGAAAACCAAGATCTAAATTTTATTTTTTGTTTCACAACTCTGTGCTTTGGCTCTACAACATAGGATCTATGTAGAAATAGATAGATCATCTATTTCTTTCAGCCAACTGCATGTTGTATTGTAGGGCTTGTAGCTTTGCCCTTAACAGTTTCATTATCGAATCACAACCTTGGCATGCAAAGTGCTGTTGGTTAATTGCCAAAATTGGCAGGATGTATTATTCATGACATGGAGCCACCTGTCCGCTATCTTTAAAAATTTTACAAAGTTGCCTACTCCATTGCAAAAAATGCTTGTTTTACACGTAAAAAGAAAAGTGCTCACATATTTTGTGTGGGTTCCCTCTTTAACTCACATCATGCATTAAAACAAACATTAGCAATGTGGATAATTTTTTTCTCATGTGGAGTGAAAACGTTTATACCGAGTTTCACAAAGATGGTACAACATGGTCAGCCACTGCACAATCTTCCTTAACACATTAAATAATAAGTCGATAACAGGTAGCAGCAGCAGAAAGAACATCAACCAGTTCTCTCATACTGTCAAGATAGGTACAAAACAGGAAACTAATGCACTAAAGAGTAAGTACTTAGGGCCTGATTACGATGGCGGACGGACTGAAGTCCGTCCGCCATAGTTTCCTATTTGGGACCACCCACCTACAAGACAGTAGTCTCATAGTATGAATTACGATGCAACCACCACCGAGGCGCAGCACACAATGCAAGACAAAAAGGGGTCACCACACATATCCCTGCACTACGTGGAAGGCACCATGCAGTGCCGGCCATATGGTGCAGGGACATGTAGCCCAGTGCCCACAGCCTAGGGCCAGGGAGAAAGGCGGGCCCGCTATGGGCCCACAATGTCCCTTTCTGCCAGCTTTTCCAAGGCAGGTGAACCGCCATGGAAAGGCTGGTGGGGAAGGGACATCGTAATCCCTACGGCGGCGCCTGGTAAGCATCGCCACCAATGCGAGGCCCTAAACCGCACCAGTGGGCTCAAGGAGCCCGTCGGATGCATGTCGGTCGGTGTTTACGACCTCCATCACACCGCCCACCATCCTAATGTGGCGGGCGGTGAAGGTGGTCCCGATGGCGGTGAGACCGCCACTGACAGCCTGTAGGTAGCGGTCTCGCTGCCATCGTAATGATCCCCTTACTTACTTATGCTTACTACCCCTCCTGGGGAATAGGCCATCAACCAAGACTCTCCATCCATCTTGGCTTTTCTTTCAATCTGGCTCCAGGTGTCACCTATCTACTTGCAGTCAGCCTCGAGTCCGAGGCTGACTGCAAGAAGATGGGTGACACCTGGAGTCAGGTGTTTCTTGGCCTTCCTCTTTTCCTTTTCCTTTGAAGGTTCCAGGTCAGGGCTTGCTTGGTGGTTTTGGATGTGGGCTTGCAGATGGTGTGACCCATCCAGCGTCAGCATCTTTTCATGATTTCTTCATGAGCAGGGAGTTGGAAAGTCTGCTGCCATAGGTTGTTGTTGCTGATGGTGTTTGGCCAGCGGATTTGGAGGATTTTCCTGAGACAAGTGTTGATGAAGGTCTGGATTTTGTTGGTAGTGGTCACTGTTATCGTCTAAGTTTCTACTCCATACAGAAGGACTGATTTTACCCTGGTATTAAAAAGTCTGATCTTTCTTAGCAGAGTTAGGTCCTTGGAGCTCCAGATCTTCTTTAGCTGAATGAAGGCACCCTTGTTTGGCCTAGTCCTGCTTTGATGCCCGTGTCTGTGCCAGCCTGCTCGTCTATGACACTGCCCAGGTAGCTGAAGGCCTCAAACACTTCCAGGGCATCGCCTGCAAGAGTGACTGCAGTTGTGCTGGCTGTGTAGGCAACCAAGATCTTAGTTTTTCCTCTGTGGATGTTGAGGCCCAGTTGTGCTGACATAGCTGTCACATTGTTGGTCTTCTCTTGCATCTGCAGATGGGTATGAGAGTGTAGGGCCAGGTTATCGGCAAAGTCCAGGTCTTGGAACTGCGTCCAAGGTGTCCACTGGATTCCATTTCTTTCTCCTTCCTTTGGATGTCCTTATGATCCAGTCTATGGCCAGCAGGAAGAGAAAGCAAAAAACCCTGTTGGACTCTGGTCCGCACTTGGAAGGGTTATGTGAGTTGTCCTATATGGACTATCTTGTGGGTCATTCCCTCGTAAGAGTTCCAGACGATTCTTACAACTTTATCTGGCAAAATGTAGTGGCAGAGGAGTTTCCAAAGGGTCTCTGTGTCCCCGCTGCTGAATGCCTACCCATAGTCAATGAAGGTGACATAGAGGGGGGAATTCCATTCCATCAACTGCTCAATAATGATGCTCAGTGAAGCAATCTGGTCTGTGCAGGATCTAACTTTGCAGAAGCCAGCTTGCTGGCATCACAACTGAATGTCGACTTGTTCCTTCATTCTGTTCAGGATGATTCTGTTGAACACTTTGCCTGGACTTGATAGAAGAGTTATCCCCCTGTAGTTTGCGCAGCTACTCATGTCACCTTTCCTGGGGATCTTGATGAGATATCCCTCCTTCCAGTCTGATGGCACCTTTTCATCTTCCCAGATCCTTCCAAACTTGTGGTAGAGCATGTCGACTTATGTCTCAGTGTCTGCCTTCAGTGCCTCTGCAGGAATGTTGTCAGGTCCTGCTGCCTTCCCATTACTAAGATGGTTGATGGCTTACCGTATTTCTTCCTTGGTTGGTCTGCTGCAGTCAATTGGCAAGTCCTTGCCAGCTGGCTGTATGTCTGGTGGAGACTGTGGCATAGGTTGGCTCAGCAATTCTTCGTAGTGCTCCACCCATCTTCGTTGTTGGCCTTCGTTACCCATGATAATCTTCCCAGCTTTGTCTTTAACAGGTCTTTGTGGCTTCCTGTATCTGCCCGAGAGTTTCCTTGTTATGTCATAGCGTTCTTAAGTTTCCATGGCTTGCTGCTTTCTGGGCTTCTGTGGTAAACCATCGATAAATCTCTGTACAATGCTTTCCAATTCACACTAGTCAGAACCCAACCTGCTCTCTATAAATTTATAGAAGCATTACAATTAGAGCAAACAACTATGAACAGATTAATCTGTAAGCCAAACTGTCCTTAAACTACCTAACATAGAGTACCTAACATGGAAATGATAACCAAAAGCATATTATAAAAAAAATAATTTGTAAAATCCTAAAAATGTATCACAAAATCTAAACCAACATAAAAAATCATTTTTTTATAAATAATAAATATAATCTTTTATGTAATCAGTCAAAAAATCCCATAAAATTCTAATGTTAATGAAACCAAGAAAATAAAAACAAACTCAATTCATCACATATATTATTTACGACATATAAACCACACAATTCCAAATAACAATCACTTGATATTATACAAACAATAACATATCACAATTCCCACCCACAATAAATGAAATAAATAAACTTACTGTTTTGTGCCTGTAGATCTTCCTCTCTAGCCACATAGCCAAAAATAGTAATCCACCAAAAATGGGAACTATATTGTCCAACAAGCCAGAAAAATGCAAAAATGAAAGGAATCTAATAGAGATCTCTCTAAACAATCCAAAGTGTCTAGGAACCATAATAAAACAGAAAAAGTGTTTAAAAAAGCCTAAACGCTCCAAGAAACCCCAAAAAGTAAAAAAAAGTAAAAAGCATTGGTTTCTTATAATCCAAAATGGATTTCCTTTAAAAAAAAGAAAACTCCCTATGCCATAGAACTTGTCAGTAGACAAAAACCTGTAAAGTAAATTAGAAAACCAACCCCCATAACGCATTACATTCCCAAAAATACATATCTATCAAACTTAGCCATCAAAATATAAGTAACATAACAGAATTTAACATAATATAACTATACATTAATAATATAGCGTATGAAAACCCAAAACTACCAACTAGTGAAAACACTATTAATAAATATACCAAAAATCCACAAACAACACTATAACTTACTTGTAGACCTGCCCCTGAATCCCCACCTATTGTAAAACCCTCAAAAAGGGCTTACTTATTCAAAATAACAGCAGCATTATACGCAACCTGGTTCTGGGAAAATAGAATAAAAAAACACAAATAGATAACAAAATAAAAGGTAACAGTAAATAAAAAATGTGCGCTAAATAAAACTACAAAAAAATACTATCTGCCCATAATTGGGAAATAATCTAAAAATGCAGAATAAATGTATGAAAAAATGTACAAAATTATTAAACATGTAAAACATGTCAAGAAATGTTGTTAAAATATTAAAAAATGGTAAAGTATAAATTAAATAAGAGTATAAAATATATACAATTTTTTGATATGTACTGAAAAACATATGTTAAATGGATGTTGAAAATATGTGTATAAAACAATTTAAGAAACGCTAAAAAAACTGTCACCAAAATGGAAATTAAACTTGGAAAATATACAACATACAATAGCAATTAAATAGAATTTACTTTTTTTTAATAGCTAAAAATCATGAAGGAATTGTTTATTTACTTAACTTTATATAAATGTTTATATTTAAGTTGAAATACATATATATGTTTAAACATTTAAAATTATACAATAATTTAACTTTGAAAACATAAAGAAATGAGAATAATTTGTTAAATCCTTCATTCTCCAAAAACGTATTAAGGATCTTAGTGCCTACAAACATACAACAATTTTTAAAAAATTATATTTCACCAACAATACCAATAAAAGAACACAAACTATTTCTGCTACAAATAAATAATATTAAAATAAAGAATTTCCGACTAAAATTAGAAAAAAGGGATTAATCACACTCCAACATAAACCATTTTTAAAAAACTGTTAGACAATAGGGCCCTACTTACGATGTTGGTCGGACGAGCATCCGACTGACATTGTAGCGGAAATGGGACCCCCCAAAAAGAACTTGGCAGTCACGCTGACACTATTACAATACGACCACCTTCACGGTGGTGGGAAAGTGTATTTTTCTTATTGCGGCTTGTGCTGCGGGCTGCAGCACAGCCCACAATAGAAAAAATACACTTTTAAAACTTTTAAAACATGCCCCCCAGGCCTTATAGTGGAGGCCGCGGGTGGAAAGGGGGTCCTGATAGGGGCCCCTAAAGTCACTTTCCGACAACCTTTCCATGTTGGAAAGACCGACATGGAAAGGCTATGGGAAACGGACATCATAATCCCGACAGCTGTGCTTGAGCAGGCACTGCCGCCATTTGGGGATTATCTGCCCCAGCGATGGCCTGTCAGGCTCCTCGGAAGTGCAGCAGAATTCCACCCGCGGGTTTCCCTCCAACCACCAGTATCATATACAGTGGTCGGACAGAAACATATGATGTCGGGTGGAAAGCCCCTGACAAGCTGTCAAATGGCTTTCCAGCAAACGTCATAATCAGGCCCTAGAATGGTGTCATTTACTATTCCCACTTCAATCTAAACCAATTTGGTGAAGATATTGGACACTAAAGGGGTGACATTTACTATTCCCAATCAAACATACCCATATTAGGGGAAAGTGTTGGACACTAAAAGCGGTAACATTTACTATTCCTACTCCAATCTAAACAAATTTGGTGAAGACGTTGGTCACTAAATGGGTGACAGTTACTATTCTCACTTCAATCTAACCATATTGGGGAAAGGTGTTGGACACTAAAGAGGTGACATTTAGGGGCCGATTCCGATTCAGGCCGGAAATCACTCCGACCGAGCCAGATCCGGAGAGATTTCTGACCGAATCGGACTCTACCAGCCCGACCGAACGAGTACGATGCGTACGCATGCAATCGGACTCGATTCGGTCGGACTCCCATTGAAGTTAATGGGAGCCGGTCGTACAACGCGAACGCGGGCTCCCATTGACTCAATGGGTGCGAGGCGAACGAAGGCGCCCCCCACAGCGGGTACGCGTCGATGCAACTCGCGCCATACATGCACAGGTAGGGGGGACCCATGGGTCCCCCCTGTGTGCGACTCGCGTGGCTACGCGTACAGGGGGGTCCGACACGGACCCCCAAAGTCCGGCTCCGACTGCCCTTTTGAGCCGGACGGCGCGAGTCGGTCGGACTGCTCGAGGCGCGCATCGTACTTGCCCGGCCGGGGAACGTCTCCATTGCGCGGTGCGAGTCGTGTCCGTGCAAGTCGGTCGGAGCGGTTCGGACCCGCGAATGAGTCGGTCGCCGATTTCCCGTGCACTCGCATCGTACTCGCTCGCCCGGACGCACGTTCGAATCGGTCGGGAAAGAGGGCTCCGAATCGGATCCGGTTAGGCCGAATCCGATTCGGTGCCCTACCGGCTGAGATCGGAATTGGCCCCTGAGTATTCCCACTCCAATCTAACCATATTGGGAGAAGGTGTTGGACACTAAAGGGGTGATATTTATTATTCCCATTCCAATCTAACTGTATTGGGGAAAGTGTTGGACACTAAGGGGTGACATTTAGGGCCCTATTACAAGTCTGGCGGTCCGAGGACCACCAGACTCATGGCAGCACAGCGGTGGCGGATCCAGCCACTGCCGCACCAGCGGTCCGAACCCCGATTATGACTTTCAAGTCCATGCCATGCAGGAACCTTGTCTTGCGGTCCCATTGGGATGCCTTTTTTAATGGCACCAGCACCTTTAAAAGAGGCAGGGCCATGGGACCACCATGCCAGCCGCCTGCCAGACTACTAAAAAGTCATAATCTGGTTGGTTGGCGGCATGACCTGTGGCGGAGCGGTGGCGTGGCTCCGCCAAAAACTTTCAATAGGCCCCACACTGTTCCCACTCCAATCTAACCCAATTGGAGGGAGGCGTTGGACACTAAAGGGGTGGCATTTACTTGTCAGGAGTTCCCCGTCCTGTCTGGTATGTCGGCACTCTGAGGGGTCCCTGCTTGCTCATGTTTATGTCCACTAAGTTGTTTGGTTTTTTCCTTTTCTTGCCACTGCCAATGTTTGTTTCTTTTTATTGTGTTTGTTGGTGCCAGTTCTTGTTTTGCCAATGCTTGTTTTAGGGTGCTAGCAACAGTGTCACATTATTGGACATGTGCACCTGCCATGCTTATGGGTGTGGCTGAGGCACCTGGCATGCTTATGAGCGTGGCTAGCCGTGTGTGGTTAACTGCCACTGAAATGCCTATAAAAGCCCAAGCCTCACACCTGTCAGTACTTGGCTTAATTTCCTGGTTCCCGCTTCAGCTGGAGACTGCTTCTGTCACCGCTTCAGGATTTCCGCCTTCACCATTGGACAAAAGCACGCGCCGGTCCAGGACTGCAGCAAGCATCGGACAGCTAAGTGCAGTGCGCTTTAAGGCAGCGTGTGAAGTGAAAGACTGTGTGACTTTGACATTTTCTGTTGGTATCGGAAGGCTCTTCCTTGCATATTTGCCACGTGAATTGGCCATCTGGTATTTGGCACCAGTGACTTTTGATTCAAGACAAATGGCATTTACATATTTGTTTCGCGCTGATCGCTTGGGGTAATTTTATGTTTGAAATCATTTCATATTTGTATTACGCTTAGCGCTTGGAGTCATTTTATGTTTGAACTAATTTCATATTTGTATTACGCTTAGCACTTGGAGTCATTTTATGTTTGAACTCATTTCATATTTGGATACAGCGAAGCGCCTGGGGTCATTTTATTTTTGAACTCATTTCCAACTTCTGAGAGTTTTGTTTCTACACTATTTGCATAGAACGTTGATTTTAAGATGAATATTGTGAACTTGATACCGCGCCTTGCGCATGGAAGCATCCTGTTACACCTCTGATCATCATATTGTATGGACACTGGCTTATGTAGCCCTTTGGGTCTGTTCCTAGATGTTAATATTTGTTTGCGGGTGTTTTGAGCAAACGAAAGGTCTAGGTGCCATTCGTTTACCTGGCCGTAGATGACACATAATAATAGCCAGTGATTCTCTTTTGGCAGCATTGTTCTTAGAGAAGTATTATTTGGATTGTATTCTCCTGCAACCTACAGACAAAGGCTAAGAGAGTATCTCAGCTCCTCTTGAGAACCAGGTGATTAACATAACTCGCTTATAATGAATGTTCTGTGTTGAGTGCGCCTGGGTGGCCCAGAAGTGTCTCTGTTGCATTTCTCATTTTATAGAGAAACGCAAGTGTAGTATGGATTGTGGGTCCATTGTTGACATCTGCTAAGTTAGCATGAGCTTCGCTGCCATGAGGCTGCTTTTGTGCACAACACTGCATGCATAGATTTCGCAAGACTCTGTTTCTTCCCTTTCACATGAGAACTGTCTGCTTTTCGCGTTCTCTGCTGTGCTCTGAGGTTTAGTCTGCACACGATGTACAAGGTCGATCAACAATGCCCCTTGTTATTCTGTTCTGGTCAGTCCCTCGCACCTAGACATAACATGACACACAGCTGCACTACTGAAAATCGTATGCTTTAATATTGCAAGCTAAACATGTGGTGCAGGCACTTCGAGAGATTCCTTTGCGGAGAGAAGAGCTGTGCTTGTCCTGAGATGTAAACCTTTCATCTAGGCCTTGAGGTATGGGGTCTGCTGACAAAGCCCAGACGTCTTCTTTTTATAATAAACTATTTCTTACCACGGGGAGGGTGGTTAGGTATTGTAGCCCTTTTCCACTGTCTTTACAAAATGATATCCCCGTTTATATTCTATGGAATTGTGACAATGCTGACTATATTGTGTTTATGCATTTTGCTGCTAGTAATGGAACGTGTAATGTACCATAGAGCGCGTTAGTTGAAATAAACATTTTAAACTATACCATGACTCTGATTACTCGCATTGTCGACAAGTATGAGTGAGTGAGCGAAAGAGTTGTCAGGCTCCCGTGATTCCTGAGAGAGTCGGGAGTGTCGTGTTCTGGGTTGTCCAATCATTGGCAGCTTCGCTGTTAGTCGGAGAACAAATGAGACACTATAGCTAGTCGGTTTGGGATTTTGGGTACTAATGTGGTAGGTTGGTACACCCCTATTCACTGAGGTCCCGTTTTCCTGCACATAGTTCTGTATGTGTGCAGAATCCCTGCAACATGGCGCCGCCAACGTTTGGTCTGGTTCTTATCTGCGAGACGCTTGAGTAGTGCTTGTGCTTGTCCACAATACCCTCGCCTCTGTTTCCGGAGACAGTTGTGACGGTTTAACCTCTTATATTGATGTTTTTATAGGTTCCTTCAAGCTTGAAGTTTTAAAAAGGTTTATCTCTTTGTTCATAGCCCGTTATTGCGCTGGCGCGCTCTAGGTTGTTTTTCTTTATTATCAGTTATGGCGGTCCCGATTCCGGCTGCTAATAGGGCAGCAATCACGGCTTATTTGACTCAGAATGGAGTCCCTAATGCTGGTGTTGTGCTGATTTTTGTAGTAGAAGCAGATGCGGCTTACCGCTTCAAGGTGTTCTATTCTTGGGTCACCTTTCCGGCGGTGGATGGAACAGATAACTTGTTTCACGAATATACACCTACGGCCCTTCCTAATGCTTATCGGCCCTATCGGGCTCTTGAGGTTCCGCTTACAGCTTGGCAACACCAAATTTGGTTTAATGGCGCCCTTCCTCACCCAATAATGCCGGTACGTTTAGGTCCTTTATCGATAGATGGGGCCACGTGGCCCGTTTTAGCGGGGTATACCCCTCACCCACGTCGTTTGACAACGGCGACGCTTGCAGAACTCCGCGTGTTACATACATCTTTAATACGCGTGCATAGAGCTGTTATACAGTTCATGTCGTGCAACTTTCAGGTGGGACCACCTGGAGTTGCTGCACAACCTGCGGGACCTGGTGGTGTGGCCATCAGTCCCCTTATGGTTAATTCAGTAATGGGCAAGCGTCCACAGAATAAGGATGAATTACCTTATTGGCTTGCTGAGAAATTTGGACAACTAGAGGCTGTTTTTCCTAATACCTCTCCTGCGGATAAACACAGGATATTGACTATTAGTTTGCCTAAAGACTTGCTTCCCGAGTTGGCTGATTGTAACACCTGGGGTAAGGTGTTTGCAGCAGTATATTCAAAGTGTTTCGGCACTCCTTCCATGACCGTACTTCCTTCCGTGATTAGGCGTGTTCAAGATGAACACGGAGCCGAGGCGGCTGTAGAGTTGGGAATGAGACTGGTGGGAGTGTTCGACGTGGTTGCAGATATGATCCTTGCAAATGTCAAGGGCAATGTGGTAAGCTTTAAAGTGGCAAATCGCTTGGAGGCTGTGCCTGATGCAAACAAACCACGCAAATTACCAAAAATTATTGCAAAGGCTTATAAGACCATAGGCCGCAATAGTTTGGGGTTTAAGCCTTTTAATCAAACGCAAACTCAATCTCAAACTCCACAAAAAGTCCAGACAGATAAAGATGGAAATCCGTTCTTTCCTAAATAGAACTGGAAAACTAAAAAACAGGGGCAACAACAACAGAAGCAGGGTTCGCGTGCTGGTTCACCGACACCTGACACTTCTGAGCGTACTTATGACTTGCGCGACCGCGCGAAAATTAAGACTTCTGATAGGTCTTAAGTCCCTGATCAGCATTCTCCTCGTTCTTTACAGGGCACATCTGGCTCTCAAGTCAGTGGTGGAGATGGCCAGGATCGTGGCAAGAGTCATCCTGCGCCACAGGATTGTGATCAGCCTCGTCAGTTTGACGTCAAGAGGAAACATGAGGAGCAACCACGCTTCCGTGCCCCGTTTCCAAAGAAAAAGGTTGTCACTTTGACAGCGAGATATGCCTCAGAGGGTGAGAACCTGACTGCTGGATTGGACTTGGGCGGTGACTCTGCTCGACAGCGCAGCTGAAGTTACCATAGTGCGGGAGGCACTGCGTCCTTGTCTCGAGGCGACAGCAACTGACACTTTCATTACAGTAGAAACAGCTGACACCCGGGTTGCCCCCCCCGGATAGGCTGTATAATATAGTTTTTCAAATTGAAGGTGACATTGAACGTGTGGTCACAGGGATTTTTTGGGAGAATCTGACAGCTTCCTATGACATTTTGTTAGCAGAGGGAGATTGGCCCCCACCTTTTGTACTGGCTGCATCAAGGGGGGAGGACATGATTCTTCTGAGTTTTTTGCTTTACGTCCCCAAGGAGCATGCAGAGGCTTTTGCAGCTGAGTGGGCTTTGGCCCTGGCACCGGCAGTGTACCGTGATCAAGTGGGCTGGGATAAAGATTCTCCGCCACATGAGATTCCATTGCGGTCTATGCCTAAACCTCAACCCCAATATCCCATCCGGCGGGAAACCAAAGGTCCTGTTTCTGATGTTCTAACTGAGTTGGGGTATCAAGGAGTGATTGAGACATGTGTGTCACCGATGAATAATCCTCTTTTTACTGTGTCCAAACCCGATGGGTCTTATCGCATAGTCTTAGATTTCCGGCATTTGAACTCTCATTGTCGTACTTGTGCGGTACAGAATACCCATAGCTCTGCTCTTGTGGACAGTATTGTTCGTAAAAAATATAAAACGACACTTGACATTTCCAATGGCTTTTACACTCATGACCTGGCCCCTGAATGTAGTCAATGGACCGCATTCACGGCCGGTGGAAAACAGAAAAAATTTCGCCGTTTACCTATGGGGTATAAGAATAGCCCCGGGGTTTACGCCGCGCGTGTTGTCTCTTTGTTAGCCAGCGTAGACCCAGATGCATACTTGTATGTTGATGATATTTATCTCACAGACGACGAATTATGGCCGCATCTATGCCGTGTTGACCGCATCATCTTTCAGTTTGCGGATTACGGATACAAATTTAATTTTGCTAAATCACACATCGCTTGCTATGCGGTGCTCTTTTTGGGCTATGAGCTCAATAATGAAGGTCGGGGGTTGGCACCCCACTTTCTGGAGAAATGCGCATGCTTGCAATCTCCAACTACCCTGAAAAAACTTCAGTCTTTGCTAGGATTTTTTAATTTCGGGAGGTCTTACATTCCCGAGTATGCCCAGCATATCAAGCCTCTTTATGCTTTGATACAACCTACCTTTTCAAAAGCCAGCTGGCTCCCGGAATATTCTGCTATTCTGCATTCTTTGCAATCTGACTTGCTTGAATCTAAGTACTTGCTGACACGTGATAACCACACAAACCTGGTGATACGAATCATGCCAGGCGCAGTGAGTTTCACTTACTTGACGTACAATGAAGGCGACACAGTACATGCATACAAATCACATTTGTACACTTCAGCCGAAATGCGGTTCTCCTCTGTCGAAAAGGTTTTGACAGCAGTGCAGATGGCGGTCCTGAAGGAACGCGCACTGGCACAGGGGAAGCGCATTTTAGTGGTTACACCTTTCCCCGCTTTGGAAGCAGTAACTAAGGTGAGTGTGCCAAACTCTAAAGCATTACATCCCCGTTGGATACAAATTTGACGTCTCTGGATGTCACGTTTATCTTTGACCCCTCTCTTCAGACACAGGAGTTCTTGCAGTATGAACACGTTCATCCACCTCCTCTGTCTTTGCTTCCTTAGAAGAGTACACATGTATCATCTACACCGATGGTTCGGCGCAACCGGCCACTGGTTCTAAACATGCTTATTCAGCGGCTTGTGCTATTGTGGCTGGTACGATGGTGGATGGAGAATTCAAGTCTAGTATAGTGCATACACAGGTGCTAGGGGACTGTACCGCCCAATTGGCCGAGCTGCGCGCTCTGGTTCTTGCTCTCGAGTTTGCAGATCCGAGTGTTTCTACACTCATTGTGTGCGATTCTTACTACTGTGTTTAGTCTTTCAATGACAACTTAGGGGCCCATTACGATACCCGGCGTAAAAAAATCCGCCAGGCATGGAAGCGGCAAAAATCCGTCCGCACACACCGCCTGAACACCGACCACGCCATTATGAGTACACAAACCGAAAACCGCCATCGGCGGAAAAATCACACAAAATACCGCCCGCCATCGTCCGAGTCGGAGTCAAACCGCCCGCCACGGACGGAAACACGCACAACAACACAAAACCGCCCGCCCACACGGCCGACACACCGCACGTGAAATTACGATCGCACCGCCATGAGAGCGGAAAAACAACAAATATACCGCCCGCCAGCGCAAACAACGCCGATGAGAATCGACACGGCAGAAGCCATGGCGCCCACGTACCTGCACAGAAACCATCCGCACACAAAACCAATAGCACACAACATGGCCAACAAGTCCACACAGCAAGGCACGCACAAATACACAAGCACAGTACACATCCCGAAAACACCTCCCGGACAAACAAAAAGTACAAAGGCCAGAACCCCAGACACAACACACCTGAAAACAACAGACCATGAGGACACACCCACATAGGTGAGTACAAAAGCAGCACTCCCACAGACCACAACCCCTTGCTACATTGCAAACCAGAGAGGAGAGGAGAGGACACAGTGACACAGCAAGGACAGCAGCACACCACAGAAACGCACACATCACTACCACCACCACCACCACCACCACCACCACCACCACACCCCGGCACCACAAACCCCCTGCACATTATACAACACACACCGCACCAGCACCACAAACACCATGGCACCACAAAGGATGCCCAAGTTCACGCCCATGGAGCTGACGGTCATGGTCGACGAGATCATCAAGGTGTACCCACAAATCTATGGGAACATGGTCCAGCACACACCACTAGCCACCAGAAACAGAATGTGGACCCGGATCGTAGACCAGGTCAATGCAGTCGGGACCCTGCCCAGGAACAGAACCGAGATAAACAAACGTTGGAATGACGTAAAGAGCCTGGTCAAGAAGAAGGAGGGCAAAAACAGAGAGCTGGCTGCCGTCACTGGCGGAGGGAATCCCGCGCTCTTTAAGACCTTCAAAGCGTGGGAGGAGAAGGTGCGAGTCATAATCCATCCGGAGATCCTCGCCGGATTAGCAGGGGGAGTGGAGGCTGGTAAGTACAAACTAATGTATACCAGCACACCGCTATGTACTCACATGCGCAACTACCATGCCACAGCTCCCAGGGACAAACACCCCCATGTCCAGCACACAATACACAACACATCACACGCACATGCAACAGACACTACCACACACAGCCCAAACCGAACAACTGTAAGATGCGTGGGGACATGTGTACACTAAGCCAGCCACGTAACCACCAACAGGTCCCCAAATATGCCAGAAGCGCCACAACGAGCACCCACCACACCCATGTGTCCGCCACAGCTGCACTAACCGACAAGTAACAGGTAAGTGGCAGGAACACAAAGTGCAGTGGGTGGGATGGTGGACAGCCCAAGTACAACACACACCAGGCCCCAGTCCCACAGCACAGCAAGGAGGAGCATCCCCCACACCCCACAGCCACGTGTCAGCCACCGCAGTGCACAACGACAGCCGAAAGGCAGACATCACGGTCCACAGCAATCGGTGTCAGTGGGTGTACAGCCACCCCACGACCCACAACACCCCCCACCCCCACAGACCTGCAACATGGAGCACCCCCCGCTTAGAGCCATGTGGCATCCAGTACAGTGCACGCACGAACAACTTGCAGGTGGGAAACTGGACAGGGCTGGATTACTGGAGGCATGAGGACCATAACACCACCAACACATGGGACATGTCACGTAGCACACGGACACGCAGCACCGCCCACCGTCACGAACAAGTGAACAATGTGCACACGGACATGAACAGCAGACTCACACCCCACATGACCCATCACAGACATAGCAACACCCAAGGAGCCACGTCTGCATGCACAAGCCACACTGAATATAGTCCCACACAGCAGCCACTGTGCAACTCATCACACACAACCGAAACACCATTGAAGTCCTGTCCATGTAGCCCCCACTGCCTGTCAACCCCACACCCCACAACTACGCCTATGTAAGACAAACAACACTAGACGCAACAGAGCGGAACAACAGAAATGCACACGAACACCACTGAACCCATCAAACTCACAGACACACCATGCACATACAACATACCATCCATCCCATCCGTCAGCCCCAGTCACATGAAAGGCATGTCATCTGCACAGCTGCCACACATACAGCAGTCACGCTAAGACACATGCCCATGACCAACCATGTGCCAGAAGTCAATTAAGCGCACGACACACTGTGAGCAACAACACACAACATGGGCCACACCCCCCCGAGCCCTGCAGTGATGCACATGGCACAGGGCAGCACGCACACCAAGGAGATGGGACAACTGCAATACGTTGGCTGGCACACAACTATCACTCACTCATAACGATGCGTCCAATGCCATGTCCAGTAACCACAACAGACAGCAAATATGCAGGGCATGTCAGGCATGCACACACCTCAGACCATGCACTGTCATGCTGCCACAACACATGTCACGTTCGGCACCCATGGCTCACAGCATGTACCCCAAAAGCATATCCCCTCCCAAATGCGAATCTGGGGCATGGCCCCCATGTTGCCATATGCGTTTCTAAGCGTTCCATTTGAACCCCAAAAGCATATCCCCTCCCAAATGCGAATCTGGGGCATGGCCCCCATGTTGCCATATGCGTTCCTAAGCGTTCCATTTGAACCCCAAAAGCATATCCCCTCCCAAATGCGAATCTGGGGCATGGCCCCCATGTTGCCATATGCGTTCCTAAGCGTTCCATTTGAACTCCAAAAGCAAAGTACAAACCAGACCCAGGATGGGCCAGGAGCCCGCATACACCAGAGTCACAATGAGTAGGGGCAAAGCAACACACCCATCGGCATGGCCAATCCGTCCCATGCCACATGTGCACAGCACACAGTCCCATTGCCTAGCACACACAACTACAGATGCCACAGCCACACACTCGCCTCCGGGAAACCCATGTACGAGATTGCACGAACTGCCAATGTCAGACGACTAATACATACTTCGCCAGGTGCAACACAATAACAAATCTCATTCTCTCCACAGGTGACGAACTGCTGGACGCTGGGGATGGAGACAGCAGCCAGCACAGCCAGCCTACAAGCCCCCAACGAGGACACACGGATCTGGAGGATCTGTCCACCTCTTCGGACACGGACCACCAAGCTGGCCCATCTGGCGTGGCAGGGCCCAGCCGCTCCCCAGGACCCCTCCTACCCACCAACCCATCATCCAGGGATGCTGAACAGTCCCAGTCCCCTGCTGCCACTGTCGTTGCGGCCACACCCACGGTCATTGCGGCCACTACCACTGCCGCAACCGCCACCATCGCCGCACCGACCACCACCGCCTCCACCACCACCACGTCTTCGCTGGCACCAGCCCCAGCGCAGGTGGTGGCCCGGCCGACTGGATCCACCCTGGGAGCCACAGCGAGGACCGTGGTGAGCAATGTGGCTAGTGGGCAGGCCGGTGGCAGCAGGACTGGTAGGAGGAGCAGGGTCAGGGAAACGCCAGCCTCCCCTGGGAGCCATGCCCTGCCTCAAATGGCCAGAGTCCTTGGGGCCTTTGAGGAGGCCCAAGAACAATGGGTCAGGTCTGCTACAGACACGCGGGAGGTGCTGGGGGTGCTGAGGTCCATGGACGCCCATATGGGCCAATTCGTGTCCCATATGGACCAACTCGTGGACCTCATGGGCCAGCTGGTGGTGGCGGTGGGGTCACAGGCAAGGCCAGCAACACCACCTCCGCCACCACCTGCTAGGGCGCAGGGTCGGGCAGCAGTGTCCACTTCCCCTGCGTCCACAGCCAGTGAGCACACCTCACCCACCACCAGCAGGTCGCCACCACACACCCCCTCCCAAACGTGGAAGGGGCCGTCCGAAGAGGAAACAGATCTCCCGGGAGGACTTCGCACGCTCCAGTCGCAAGTGAGGCAGCCAGCCAGCCTTCCGCCAGCCTTCCTTGACCAGCCACTGCATTGACTTGCTCTACGATCCCACTCCACACAGCCATCTGGATGGCATGTGTGTGTTGGACTATGGACATAGAACCAGTGGGTACACCCTGATCATCACGCAGCCATGACCGACAGCTCATTGTCACTGCACGCACCACTTTTGTCATCACCTTACACACAATCACATGTCACAGTTTGTAATAAATGCACCTTTTTCACTAACTGCTGTTTGTGCCCTGTGTTTTATTTGTACGGAATACAACGGCCACCTTGGGCGGAAAGGCACCTGATGCGTGGCATGGCAATGGAATCCGGAGGAGCCTGTAGGGACCTAGGGGTGGGAGACAGAACAGGAGCACATTCAATGAGTGTGTCACACACCCATCACACAGTACATGTCAACAACTACAAGCAATGCACACACATCGCACAGAGCAATAGGGCACAATGCCACAGTCACCAACAGTGGCATACTACCCTGGCCATGGAGCGTTGACACACTGCACGCAGTGAACATACGGCCACCCTGACACAGCACACACACACCTGCATAGATACAGACACATCATCCGTCGTACATGGACACTCACCGTCAAGTGAAGTAGCGGGCGATGAGCTGCTGGCGCACATTCCCAGCTTCCTCCTCTCCGCTGTCCACCTCACTCGAGCTGTCCTGGTCTGCGGGCTGGGGCCCCTGGTTGATCTCCGTCATCCACAATGAGGGGGATCTGCTTCCGAATGGCCAGATTGTGCAGCATGCAGCACGCCACCACTATCTGGCACACCTTCTGTGGGGAGTACGCCAGTGCACCCCCGGTGCGGTCCAGGCACCTGAACCTGGACTTGAGGAGGCCAAAGGTACGCTCGACCACACGTCTGGTCCTCCCATGTGCCTCATTGTATCGATCGTCTGCTGGGGTGCGAGGATTCCTCAATGGACTGAGCAGCCATGCCCCATTCGGATACGCAGAGTCACCTGGGTGTGAGGGACACAGAGAACCGTTGCTATTCCAACTGGACAGGGGACAGCATCGCACAACCAGCACGCTACACCACTCCACATACTCACCGACAATACAGGCATGA
>CAWUFW010025754.1:0-40784 GCA_963921515.1 Calotriton arnoldi
GTAACTGGTATTGGTGTGTCTATGGTTTCAAAAATGGTAGTCTGTATTTTAGAGTGGGTGTATCAAAGGTTATATTAGGGTGTGAGGAGGTGCATCAGATTTTCATGTGGATGATGTCATCAGTGATATCATCAGTGATGTCACTGACCATGTCATGACTGATGTAATATGTGACGTCATCAGCAGTGCATTGCGGGGGCGCGAGTTATAGTTAGCTGAACTAACTATAACGGCTGAATTTCTCTGGTTTTGTACGAGCAAAATGTCCAACTAACTATAACGTCCCTGAAACCTGTGGTTTTTTCAGTGAATTTCAAAGGTTTTTTAAATGCTAATTTCTAACTATAACGTCCCTGAAACCTATGTTTTTTTCAGTGAATTTCAAAGGTTTTTTAAATGCTAATTTCTAACTATAACGTCCCTGAAACCTATGGTTTTTCAGTGAATTTCAAAGGTTTTTTAAATGCTAATTTCTAACTATGCCTACAGAGGTAGGACATGTGCAGAAAGAGGAAGAAAGGCGCAAAAATAAGCAAGAGAAATGCAGAAAGAGGCAACAGAAGTCCAGAAAGACAAGGAAAGGTGCAGAAAGAAGCAAGAGATATGCAGAACGAACCAACAGAGGTGCAGAAAGAGGCCTTGTTGCAAAGTCATCCTGTGCCCCCAACTTTTTGCAGACTGGTACTGGTGGTAACTGACTCAGACTAACCAGGCCCGGAGCCAGTGCTATGCTAAAAGACACTTAGAATACAGTGAAAACACCTACATACACTAGGGTACACTATGGGTTGGGGTACCCCTGTGATTGGCCTGACCTCCTCCGTAAGGCCCTAGTACATAATAGGGCAGGGGGATTAAAATTACCTCAAAGTCAGAGGTGCAGAAAGATGCTTCTTTAAGTAGTAGTCACGTTTGCAGAGTGGTGGAGAAAGGGTGCTGGGCTTCCGACCAGCGCTCAGGAATTCCGCTCGTAGGAATTCCAGGAGGTACCAGGAGGGCTTCTTGGCCCCCAAACTCCCTCAGAAGTAAATTGGACTTCATCCCCCATCCTGTAGTCTGCCAGGAGGTGCGTTTGCAGAGTGGTGGAGAAAGGGGGGCATGGCTTCCGAAGACGTCTTAGCAATCCCACTGTGTGGGACTTACTGGAGGTAACAAGGGGGGTAGTTGGCCCCCAAGGACATCCTTGGGGGCCAACTACCCCTCCTATTACCTCCAGTAAGTCCCACACAGCAGCATTGATAAGTACTCGTAGCAGGCCACGCCCCTTTGCCCACCACTCTACAAACGCGCTCCCTGGCGCGCTCTTGGATGGGGATTGAAGTCCCCTTCGCTGCTGGGGGTCCTTTAGGGGCCAACTAGCCTACCTCTTACCTCCAGTAAGCCCCACACAGTGGGATTGCTGAGAGGTGGACAAGGCCACGCCCCTTACTCCACCACTCTGCAAACGCACCCCCTGGCGCGTTCTAAGTTGGGGGATTAAGTCCCCTTGAATACTGAGGTCTCTGGGGACCCAGCCCACCAGGTACCTCCAGTAAGCACCACACAGCTGGATTGCAGAGAGGTGGTCCGAGGCCATGCCCCTTTTACACCACTCTGCTAACGCGCCTCTTGGCGCACTGCTGCTCGGGGGATGAAGTCCACTTGTGTCCTGAGCTCCTCAGGACACAAGAGGACCTCATCGCCCCACCAGCAGTGCGCCAAAAGGCGCGTTTGCAGAGTGGTGTGAAAAGGGGTGTGGCCTCGGACCACCTCTCTGCAACACAGCTCTGTGGCGCATACTGGAGGTACCTGGTGGGCTAGTTGGCCCCCAGGGACCCTCAATATTCATGGGGAATTAATTCCCCAACTAACAACGCACCAGGGGGCGCGTTTGCAGAGTGGTGAAGAAAGGGGGCGTGGCCTCCGGCTAGATGGCAGCTTTTTTTTTTACATTTTTTTTTACAAGGGGGGCTGTGTGGCCCCCCTTCTTTTACATTTTTGGGGCCCTGGGGACCCCATCCTCCAGTGCCTGACCCCTTTTTATGATTTTTTTTTTTAAATCGGGAAGGGGGCCGCGTGGCCCCCCTCCCGAGGCCAATTTCGGCCCCGGGGACCCCATCCCCCGGGGCATGGCCAGACTTTTTTTAATTATTTGGAGGGGGCCGCGTGGCCCCCCTCCTCAGGCCAATTATGGCCCCGGTGACCCCATCCCCCGGGGCCGGCCTTTCCGTTTTTTATTTTATTTATTTTTTAATTAGAGGGGAGGGGGGCCGCGTGGCCCCCCTCCTGGGCCACTTCTGACCCCGGGGACCCCATCCCCCGGGGCCTGGCCTCTCCACTGGGGACCGTGGGGGGAGCCCCAATGCCCCCACGGTCCCGCCGGCTCCCCGCCTCCTGCGGGATCCAGCATTGCTTTTGCACAAGGGGAGCTGCAGACATGCAGCTCCTCTTGTGCAAAAGCAATCCTGCTTTGCTTGATTGAAGCGAGAGCAGGTTTACCTGCTCTCGCTTCAATCAAGCAAAGCAGAGTTTGCTATGACAGGGCGGGAGCCGTGCTCCCGCCCTGCCATAGCAAACGGCAATGTCCCGGGGGTGGGCACCCCGGGACATTGCAGGAGCCGGCCCTGGGGGGTGGTGGTCCCCAGGGCCATCAAGGGCTCCAGGAGGGGGCCGCGTGGCCCCCCTCCCTTCATTTCTAAAGCCCCGGGGAGGTGGAGGTCCCCGGGGCCGGGGGTCTGTACCGGACACCCGAATTTGAATATTTAGTGCCCCAGGGAGGTGGTGGTCCCTGGGGCGTGTGGGGGGGGGCTCGAGCCCCCCACACACATTTAAAAAAAAAAACAGAGCCCCAGGAAGGTGGCGGTCCCCGGGGCTGCGGGGGTGTGTGCCCCCACGTTTAATTGGCAAAGCCCCAGGGAGGTGGTGGTCCCCGGGGCATGTGGGGGGGCTCGAGCCCCCCACACACATTTTAATTTAAAAAAATTAGAGTCCCCGGGGAGGTGGTGGTCCCCAGGGCTGCAGGGGGGCTGCGTGCCCTCCGCAAATCATCAATGAAACCCTGAGGAGGTGGCGGTCCCCGGGGCTGCGGGGGGCCCCGCTATATATTTTGGGATTGCCCCCGGGGTCTGGCCCACCCGGGGGCTTATCAATAACGAAGCGCGGGAGTCCGCGCTTTGTTTTTTCAAATTTTCTCTGCAGGATTCGCGCACCCAGCGTGAATTCTGCCGTTTGAAAAAAAAATGCATTTTTTGGCCTGTGGGACCCCCTCAGCAGGCCTAGGGGGTCAGGGTGTTTCTACCCTGCCCCCTTTTCTTGTTTTTTTATGTTTTTTTCACTGTTTTCTTGTGACTCTGTTACCGAGTCACAAGATGGCTGCCAACACTTCCTGGTTTGGAGTGTTGGCAGCCAATCAGAAGTCAGCTTGTGCTCAGGAGGAGTCGCGACTCCTCCTAGGTGCTCAGATATCGAAACTTTTCTTTTTTTAATTTCTCAGGAACTACTGAACGGATTTACACCATTTAAAAAAAAGGGTGCTTTCTGAACCAAGACCTACATTTTTGCCAAATTTGGTGTAATTCCGTTCAGCAGTTCGGGCTGTAGCATTGTCTAAAGTTCCTATGGAAATTAACATTGGGAAAACGTGTTTTGGGACCCCCTTTTTCTCGGCCCCCACTGGACGAATCGCCCCCAATCTTTCAAGACAGGAGCTGGCCTGAGTGAACCATTAGTTTTGAAAATTTCGCGAAGATTCGTCAAATGGCGCAAAAGATATTGGCAAATCAATAAACGCTTTTCCTATGGAAACTAGGTCCTAACTATAACTACCTACTGGCGACCGCCAGTAGGTAATATATATATATATATATCCTATCGATTGTATGACTGAATTTCGATCTAAACGATATTGTGGCATATCGAGGACAGAATATTGAAAGGTAAGTGCATATAGAGAAGTATTGATTTACTAGTCCTAACTCCACATCTATGTACATTGAGGATATATGTACAACGTAGATACATATATATGAAGTACAGTATAGATAATCTTGACTGAAATACCTGCTGACATTTTATTGTCTATAGTCAGTCCTTGATATTCTGTCCCATCGATATTGTTGATTTGATATTTAGTGTGCGCACCATTATTATCAGCCTTCTAATTATGGTATTGATTTAAAGATCAGTGCCTTCCTTCATTACTTTGAACAAAGCCATGCATTACCCCCACATACCTCTAAAAAGCTTTCAGGCCTGTAACTCAATATAAAGCGATACCAAAGGGGATGATGGATGGAGCGCCTGAGCAAATCAAACACTCACCCCCAGTCAACTGATCTGGGTTTAATCCATCATCATGCTTTAGCTCACTCCACCACCCCAGTTCAGACATGGCCATATGCAAATCAGTCTGACCCTGTGCCTCATGGGAACAGTCCAGCCCGAACTGCCAAGCCATGTCTTCCCTGGACCGGAAACAAGCATCCTGGGACCGGTTTCTGGCCATTCAGCCGTCATCAGCCAGGCTAGCTTGAATCCAGTGGCAAAGTGAGCAAGGGACCCACGTCTGGGCATACCCTGCCAACTTAGGGCGAACAAAGCGATGCCAAAGGGGATGATGGACGGAGCGCCTGAGCAAATCAAACACTCACCCCCAGTCAACTGATCTGGGTTTAATCCATCATCATTCTTTAGCTCACTCCACCACCCCAGTTCAGACATGGCCATATGCAAATCAGTCTGACCCTGTGCCTCATGGGAACAGTCCAGCACGAACTGCCAAGCCATGTCTTCCCTGGACCGGAAACAAGCATCCTGGGACCGGTTTCTGGCCATTCAGCCGTCATCAGCCAGGCTAGCTTGAATCCAGTGGCAAAGTGAGCAAGGGACCCACGTCTGGGCATACCCTGCCAACTTAGGGCGAACAAAGCGATACCAAAGGGGACGATGGACGGAGCGCCTGAGCAAATCAAACACTCACCCCCAGTCAACTGATCTGGGTTTAATCCATCATCATTCTTTAGCTCACTCCACCACCCCAGTTCAGACATGGCCATATGCAAATCAGTCTGACCCTGTGCCTCATGGGAACAGTCCAGCCCGAACTGCCAAGCCATGTCTTCCCTGGACCGGAAACAAGCATCCTGGGACCGGTTTCTGGCCATTCAGCCGTCATCAGCCAGGCTAGCTTGAATCCAGTGGCAAAGTGAGCAAGGGACCCACGTCTGGGCATACCCTGCCAACTTAGGGCGAACAAAGCGATACCAAAGGGGATGATGGACGGAGCACCTGAGCAAATCAAACACTCACCCCCAGTCAACTGATCTGGGTTTAATCCATCATCATTCTTTAGCTCACTCCACCACCCCAGTTCAGACATGGCCATATGCAAATCAGTCTGACCCTGTGCCTCATGGGAACAGTCCAGCCCGAACTGCCAAGCCATGTCTTCCCTGGACCGGAAACAAGCATCCTGGGACCGGTTTCTGGCCATTCAGCCGTCATCAGCCAGGCTAGCTTGAATCCAGTGGCAAAGTGAGCAAGGGACCCACGTCTGGGCATACCCTGCCAACTTAGGGCGAACAAAGCGATAGCCAAAGGGGATGATGGACGGAGCGCCTGAGCAAATCAAACACTCACCCCCAGTCAACTGATCTGGGTTTAATCCATCATCATTCTTTAGCTCACTCCACCACCCCAGTTCAGACATGGCCATATGCAAATCAGTCTGACCCTGTGCCTCATGGGAACAGTCCAGCCCGAACTGCCAAGCCATGTCTTCCCTGGACCGGAAACAAGCATCCTGGGACCGGTTTCTGGCCATTCAGCCGTCATCAGCCAGGCTAGCTTGAATCCAGTGGCAAAGTGAGCAAGGGACCCACGTCTGGGCATACCCTGCCAACTTAGGGCGAACAAAGCGATACCAAAGGGGATGATGGACGGAGCGCCTGAGCAAATCAAACACTCACCCCCAGTCAACTGATCTGGGTTTAATCCATCATCATTCTTTAGCTAACTCCACCACCCCAGTTCAGACATGGCCATATGCAAATCAGTCTGACCCTGTGCCTCATGGGAACAGTCCAGCCCGAACTGCCAAGCCATGTCTTCCCTGGACCGGAAACAAGCATCCTGGGACCGGTTTCTGGCCATTCAGCCGTCATCAGCCAGGCTAGCTTGAATCCAGTGGCAAAGTGAGCAAGGGACCCACGTCTGGGCATACCCTGCCAACTTAGGGCGAACAAAGCGATACCAAAGGAGATGATGGACGGAGCGCCTGAGCAAATCAAACACTCACCCCCAGTCAACTGATCTGGGTTTAATCCATCATCATTCTTTAGCTCACTCCACCACCCCAGTTCAGACATGGCCATATGCAAATCAGTCTGACCCTGTGCCTCATGGGAACAGTCCAGCCCGAACTGCCAAGCCATGTCTTCCCTGGACCGGAAACAAGCATCCTGGGACCGGTTTCTGGCCATTCAGCCGTCATCAGCCAGGCTAGCTTGAATCCAGTGGCAAAGTGAGCAAGGGACCCACGTCTGGGCATACCCTGCCAACTTAGGGCGAACAAAGCGATACCATAGGGGATGATGGACGGAGCGCCTGAGCAAATCAAACACTCACCCCCAGTCAACTGATCTGGGTTTAATCCATCATCATTCTTTAGCTCACTCCACCACCCCAGTTCAGACATGGCCATATGCAAATCAGTCTGACCCTGTGCCTCATGGGAACAGTCCAGCCCGAACTGCCAAGCCATGTCTTCCCTGGTCCGGAAACAAGCATCCTGGGACTGGTTTCTGGCCATTCAGCCGTCATCAGCCAGGCTAGCTTGAATCCAGTGGCAAAGTGAGCAAGGGACCCACGTCTGGGCATACCCTGCCAACTTAGGGCGAACAAAGCGATACCAAAGGGGATGATGGACGGAGCGCCTGAGCAAATAAAACACTCACCCCCAGTCAACTGATCTGGGTTTAATCCATCATCATTCTTTAGCTCACTCCACCACCCCAGTTCAGACATGGCCATATGCAAATCAGTCTGACCCTGTGCCTCATGGGAACAGTCCAGCCCGAACTGCCAAGCCATGTCTTCCCTGGACCGGAAACAAGCATCCTGGGACCGGTTTCTGGCCATTCAGCCGTCATCAGCCAGGCTAGCTTGAATCCAGTGGCAAAGTGAGCAAGGGACCCACGTCTGGGCATACCCTGCCAACTTAGGGCGAACAAAGCGATACCAAAGGGGATGATGGACGGAGCGCCTGAGCAAATCAAACACTCACCCCCAGTCAACTGATCTGGGTTTAATCCATCATCATTCTTTAGCTCACTCCACCACCCCAGTTCAGACATGGCCATATGCAAATCAGTCTGACCCTGTGCCTCATGGGAACAGTCCAGCCCGAACTGCCAAGCCATGTCTTCCCTGGACCGGAAACAAGCATCCTGGGACCGGTTTCTGGCCATTCAGCCGGCATCAGCCAGGCTAGCTTGAATCCAGTGGCAAAGTGAGCAAGGGACCCACGTCTGGGCATACCCTGCCAACTTAGGGCGAAAAAGCGATACCAAAGGGGATGATGTACGGAGCGCCTGAGCAAATCAAACACTCACCCCCAGTCAACTGATCTGGGTTTAATCCATCATCATTTTTTAGCTCACTCCACCACCCCAGTTCAGACATGGCCATATGCAAATCAGTCTGACCCTGTGCCTCATGGGAACAGTCCAGCCCGAACTGCCAAGCCATGTCTTCCCTGGACCGGAAACAAGCATCCTGGGACCGGTTTCTGGCCATTCAGCCGTCATCAGCCAGGCTAGCTTGAATCCAGTGGCAAAGTGAGCAAGGGACCCACGTCTGGGCATACCCTGCCAACTTAGGGCGAACAAAGCGATGCCAAAGGGGATGATGGACGGAGCGCCTGAGCAAATCAAACACTCACCCCCAGTCAACTGATCTGGGTTTAATCCATCATCATTCTTTAGCTCACTCCACCACCCCAGTTCAGACATGGCCATATGCAAATCAGTCTGACCCTGTGCCTCATGGGAACAGTCCAGCACGAACTGCCAAGCCATGTCTTCCTGGACCGGAAACAAGCATCCTGGGACCGGTTTCTGGCCATTCAGCCGTCATCAGCCAGGCTAGCTTGAATCCAGTGGCAAAGTGAGCAAGGGACCCACGTCTGGGCATACCCTGCCAACTTAGGGCGAACAAAGCGATACTCAAAGGGGACGATGGACGGAGCGCCTGAGCAAATCAAACACTCACCCCAGTCAACTGATCTGGGTTTAATCCATCATCATTCTTTAGCTCACTCCACCACCCCAGTTCAGACATGGCCATATGCAAATCAGTCTGACCCTGTGCCTCATGGGAACAGTCCAGCCCGAACTGCCAAGCCATGTCTTCCCTGGACCGGAAACAAGCATCCTGGGACCGGTTTCTGGCCATTCAGCCGTCATCAGCCAGGCTAGCTTGAATCCAGTGGCAAAGTGAGCAAGGGACCCACGTCTGGGCATACCCTGCCAACTTAGGGCGAACAAAGCGATACCAAAGGGGATGATGGACGGAGCACCTGAGCAAATCAAACACTCACCCCCAGTCAACTGATCTGGGTTTAATCCATCATCATTCTTTAGCTCACTCCACCACCCCAGTTCAGACATGGCCATATGCAAATCAGTCTGACCCTGTGCCTCATGGGAACAGTCCAGCCCGAACTGCCAAGCCATGTCTTCCCTGGACCGGAAACAAGCATCCTGGGACCGGTTTCTGGCCATTCAGCCGGCATCAGCCAGGCTAGCTTGAATCCAGTGGCAAAGTGAGCAAGGGACCCACGTCTGGGCATACCCTGCCAACTTAGGGCGAACAAAGCGATACCAAAGGGGATGATGGACGGAGCGCCTGAGCAAATCAAACACTCACCCCCAGTCAACTGATCTGGGTTTAATCCATCATCATTCTTTAGCTCACTCCACCACCCCAGTTCAGACATGGCCATATGCAAATCAGTCTGACCCTGTGCCTCATGGGAACAGTCCAGCCCGAACTGCCAAGCCATGTCTTCCCTGGACCGGAAACAAGCATCCTGGGACCGGTTTCTGGCCATTCAGCCGTCATCAGCCAGGCTAGCTTGAATCCAGTGGCAAAGTGAGCAAGGGACCCACGTCTGGGCATACCCTGCCAACTTAGGGCGAACAAAGCGATACCAAAGGGGATGATGGACGGAGCGCCTGAGCAAATCAAACACTCACCCCCAGTCAACTGATCTGGGTTTAATCCATCATCATTCTTTAGCTAACTCCACCACCCCAGTTCAGACATGGCCATATGCAAATCAGTCTGACCCTGTGCCTCATGGGAACAGTCCAGCCCGAACTGCCAAGCCATGTCTTCCCTGGACCGGAAACAAGCATCCTGGGACCGGTTTCTGGCCATTCAGCCGTCATCAGCCAGGCTAGCTTGAATCCAGTGGCAAAGTGAGCAAGGGACCCACGTCTGGGCATACCCTGCCAACTTAGGGCGAACAAAGCGATACCAAAGGAGATGATGGACGGAGCGCCTGAGCAAATCAAACACTCACCCCCAGTCAACTGATCTGGGTTTAATCCATCATCATTCTTTAGCTCACTCCACCACCCCAGTTCAGACATGGCCATATGCAAATCAGTCTGACCCTGTGCCTCATGGGAACAGTCCAGCCCGAACTGCCAAGCCATGTCTTCCCTGGACCGGAAACAAGCATCCTGGGACCGGTTTCTGGCCATTCAGCCGTCATCAGCCAGGCTAGCTTGAATCCAGTGGCAAAGTGAGCAAGGGACCCACGTCTGGGCATACCCTGCCAACTTAGGGCGAACAAAGCGATACCATAGGGGATGATGGACGGAGCGCCTGAGCAAATCAAACACTCACCCCAGTCAACTGATCTGGGTTTAATCCATCATCATTCTTTAGCTCACTCCACCACCCCAGTTCAGACATGGCCATATGCAAATCAGTCTGACCCTGTGCCTCATGGGAACAGTCCAGCCCGAACTGCCAAGCCATGTCTTCCCTGGACCGGAAACAAGCATCCTGGGACCGGTTTCTGGCCATTCAGCCGTCATCAGCCAGGCTAGCTTGAATCCAGTGGCAAAGTGAGCAAGGGACCCACGTCTGGGCATACCCTGCCAACTTAGGGCGAACAAAGCGATACCAAAGGGGATGATGGACGGAGCGCCTGAGCAAATCAAACACTCACCCCCAGTCAACTGATCTGGGTTTAATCCATCATCATTCTTTAGCTCACTCCACCACCCCAGTTCAGACATGGCCATATGCAAATCAGTCTGACCCTGTGCCTCATGGGAACAGTCCAGCCCGAACTGCCAAGCCATGTCTTCCCTGGACCGGAAACAAGCATCCTGGGACCGGTTTCTGGCCATTCAGCCGTCATCAGCCAGGCTAGCTTGAATCCAGTGGCAAAGTGAGCAAGGGACCCACGCCTGGGCATACCCTGCCAACTTAGGGCGAACAAAGCGATACCAAAGGGATGATGGACGGAGCGCCTGAGCAAATCAAACACTCACCCCCAGTCAACTGATCTGGGTTTAATCCATCATCATTCTTTAGCTCACTCCACCACCCCAGTTCAGACATGGCCATATGCAAATCAGTCTGACCCTGTGCCTCATGGGAACAGTCCAGCCCGAACTGCCAAGCCATGTCTTCCCTGGACCGGAAACAAGCATCCTGGGACCGGTTTCTGGCCATTCAGCCGTCATCAGCCAGGCTAGCTTGAATCCAGTGGCAAAGTGAGCAAGGGACCCACGTCTGGGCATACCCTGCCAACTTAGGGCGAACAAAGCGATTCCAAAGGGGATGATGGACGGAGCGCCTGAGCAAATCAAACACTCACCCCCAGTCAACTGATCTGGGTTTAATCCATCATCATTCTTTAGCTCACTCCACCACCCCAGTTCAGACATGGCCATATGCAAATCAGTCTGACCCTGTCCCTGTGATGACGGCTGAAATGCCAGAAACCGGTCCTAGGATGCTTGTTTCCGGTCCAGGGAAGACATGGCTTGGCAGTTCGGGCTGGACTGTTCCCATGAGGCACAGGGTCAGACTGATTTGCATATGGCCATGTCTGAACTGGGGTGGTGGAGTGAGCTAAAGAATGATGATGGATTAAACCCAGATCGGTTGACTGGGGGTGAGTGTTTGATTGGCTCAAACGCTCCGTCCATCATCCCCTTTGTATCGCTTTGGTCGCCCTAAGTTGGCGGGGGTATGCCCAGACGTGGGTCCCTTGCTCACTTTGCCACTGGATTCAAGCAAGCCTGGCTGATGACGGCTGAAATGCCAGAAACCGGTCCTAGGATGCTTGTTTCCGGTCCAGGGAAGACATGGCTTGGCAGTTCGAGCTGGACTGTTCCCATGAGGCACAGGGTCAGACTGATTTGCATATGGCCATGTCTGAACTGGGGTGGTGGAGTGAGCTAAAGAATGATGATGGATTAAACCCAGATCAGTTGACTGGGGTGAGTGTTTGATTGGCTCAAACGCTCCGTCCATCATCCCCTTTTGTATCTCTTTGGTCGCCCTAAGTTGGCGGGGGTATGCCCAGACGTGGGTCCCTTGCTCACTTTGCCACTGGATTCAAGCAAGCCTGGCTGATGACGGCTGAAATGCCAGAAACCGGTCCTAGGATGCTTGTTTCCGGTCCAGGGAAGACATGGCTTGGCAGTTCGGGCTGGACTGTTCCCATGAGGCACAGGGTCAGACTGATTTGCATATGGCCATGTCTGAACTGGGGTGGTGGAGTGAGCTAAAGAATGATGATGGATTAAACCCAGATCAGTTGACTGGGGTGAGTGTTTGATTGGCTCAAACGTTCCGTCCATCATCCCCTTTTGTATCGTAACTCAATATATGCTCTCCTGCATGCTCCCCAAAAAACAAGCCTTTGTGACTGCTCCTACGAAAGTCTTAGGTCTTTTTTTTTACCTTTCTACCCAATGATTTGTTTATGGAGAAGCGAGGAGAACCTTGCAACGTTGCTCACTCCACATAGCTTTCTGAACATCAGAATGGAAGATTTCCTCTTTGCTGTATTTCTGTTATTTTTGTTAGCGTGACTAATGTTTGCCTGCTTACAAAATGATATGGCTATCTCACACACGCTGTCAGCTCTTATAAAAATTCAAAATATTTGTTTTCCAGGCTGTAAGACTCTCACATACACACTTTAAAGGGTTAATGAGGTCAGGTTCATCATTCAATTAGGCCTGTTTTGTATGTAACAAGCACATTATTAAGCATTGCCCTGCCACATATGTCAACTCAGATTTAACTATTTTCATATGTTTCAACACAGACCATTGTGTTGTGTAGCAGCCATAATGCAGTGTAGAAACAACAATTGATGGACAGAATGCAGAACAATGTCATACATTCACCCCAGTACAGAGATCTGGGCCTAAATCCATTGTTTTTTTGCTCACCATGCCATTCCAGTTTTAACCCAGCCATATGCAAATCAGTCTTGACCCTGCGCCCAATGGGAACAGTCCAGCCCGAACTGCCAGGCCAGGTCCTGCCTGGACTGGAAACAAGCATCCTAGGACCGGTTTTGGGGTTTCACCCCTCTTCAGCCAGGATAGCTTGATTCCAGTGGCATGGAGTCCACGGGACCCACGTCTGGGCATACCCGTCCCACTCGGGGTGACAAATGCAAAAACAACAATTGATGGACAGAATGCAGAACAATGTCATACATTCACCCCAGTACAGAGATCTGGGCCTAAATCCATTGTTTTTTTTCTCACCATGCCATTCCAGTTTTAACCCAGCCATATGCAAATCAGTCTTGACCCTGTGCCCAATGGGAACAGTCCAGCCCGAACTGCCAGGCCAGGTCCTCCCTGGACTGGAAAAAAGCATCCTAGGACCGGTTTTGGGGTTTCACCCTCTTCAGCCAGGATAGCTTGATTCCAGTGGCATGGAGAGCACGGGACCCACGTCTGGGCATACCCGTCCCACTCGGGGTGACAAATGCAAAAACAACAATTGATGGACAGAATGCAGAACAATGTCATACATTCACCCCAGTACAGAGATCTGGGCCTAAATCCATTGTTTTTTTGCTCACCATGCCATTACAGTTTTAACCCAGCCATATGCAAATCAGTCTTGACCCTGTGCCCAATGGGAACAGTCCAGCCCGAACTGCCAGGTCAGGTCCTCCCTGGACTGGAAACAAGCATCCTAGGACCGGTTTCGGGGTTTCACCCCTCTTCAGCCAGGATAGCTTGATTCCAGTGGCATGGAGAGCACAGGACCCACGTCTGGGCATACCCGTCCCACTCGGGGTGACAAATGCAAAAACAACAATTGATGGACAGAATGCAGAACAATGTCATACATTCACCCCAGTACAGAGATCTGGGCCTAAATCCATTGTTTTTTTGCTCACCATGCCATTCCAGTTTTAACCCAGCCATATGCAAATCAGTCTTGACCCTGTGCCCAATGGGAACAGTCCAGCCCGAACTGCCAGGCCAGGTCCTCCATGGACTGGAAACAAGCATCCTAGGACCGGTTTCGGGGTTTCACCCCTCTTCAGCCAGGATAGCTTGATTCCAGTGGCATGGAGAGCACGGGACCCACGTCGCTTTATAACGCAGTGTAGGGCAGCTGGGCACCAATCATGCCCAGGTGCTCCATTGGCAGAGTTCTTGGGTGTTTGCCCAAAGAAGTGTTTCCTGACAGTCCTGATTCATGAAGGTTTCCCCTTGATGTGTTATCAGTTTGCCAGAGTCTTTGCTATGTTTCTTGTGGCAGAAGGGGTTTATTCAAATGACTTAAAACCACTTGCTTTCAGGATAGTGGCTGCCACAGCTACAGCTGGATATGACTTGGGATCCACATGGGTTAAAATATTAGGAAGATGGAAAGTTGAGTGTTGATATGGACATCTGAACCTAATATGAATCTTTGTAAGTCCTGTATAGCAGCCCTTGTATCGTGGTTTTTTTCCCCTATTCTACCTTCATATTAGTGCAAAGCTCTTAATAGCTCACAGATGCAGGGACGTCTTAACGGCATTATAGGCCCCCGGGCAAAGCAGTGCACTTAGCCCTGCCTACACAACCACTCACAGGAATACAAATGTTTAACAGAAAATTAGTGTTAAATTCTGGCCTGCATGGGGCCCCTATGCTTGTGGGGTCCCCGTGCAACTGCCCAGCGTGCCCATGCATTAAGACGGCACTGCTCAGACATGTCGGGATCAAGAAGCATTCATTTGCCAGAAGGTGGCTGAACGAACAGCAAAATCTGGCAGCCACGGCTAATGCAGGTAAGAGCCGTGGGGCCGGGTTGGGGGGGAGGGGATTTCAACAGACGACGAGGGAAAATTAAATAAATAATTAAATTTCCCTCGCTGTCATCTGTCGAAGCCCTCCTCCCCCTCCCGGCTGGCCCCACCGCTCTTACCTGCATGGACCGCGGCTGAAATCTGCTCTCCTAGATGGGACAAGAGGTTGGCCATATCTTTGAACTGACTGGGCACAGGAGGGATGCACACGGGCCAGATCATAGTTATACTGATGACTGCCATTCTCAGCATTATAGGAAAAGACAAGCTTGGAAGCACTATTTAGTACACAAGCTACAGTTGCAGTTGTTCATTTTGCTTTATGTTTCCCCAAATATTGACAATTGGTGAATGGGTCTCAAAGGGCAGGTTGCGTAAATGACTAACTATGCTATGGTTCAGCAACTATCTATGATTCAGCCACACCAGCGTACCTGATCGTGGGGATGGATCTAGGCAAGAGCATGTAGGTTTTGCCACTGGCACAAGATCCTGCCTACAATGGGTGCATGGGGGCACAATTAAACTTCCCTGTTGAGGAACACATGCACAAAATGATTAAAGGTAAATCAATGAATCCACTTCTGGTAAGGGGCGGGCAAACAGAAACTGTTATAGCCGCAAAAGGAGAGTCCGCTGTAATGCAGACAGAAACAGTTATTGGGGGTCCAGGAGTTTTTAAAATGTAATCCATTATTGGGTATGGTTCGTCACTGCACAATAATTGATTTAGAAATATTTTTTCCGTCTCACAAGGGTGAAAAATAAATGTGACTAACTTTTTTTGCCACAAAACAACTGTGTGGTTGTGTTGCCTTAGGACAGCTGCATGGATTTTTGCCAGATACATGGTCAAATTCATGAGGGCTTCCCAGCATGGGGAGCAGTGGGATTAGGCCCTGGCTGGGCAGCAATAACCGTGGTACAAGATGATGCCAGTAGTGCACTTCTGGGTTGTGGTCAGGGATTAGGAAATGAAAAGAGTTGAGGGGTCAGTTTCCTTCCTCTGAATGTGTGGTCATGAGCGGGGCATGCCGGAATGGGGTTGGATGGGAGAAGGTACAGGTTTAGAGTCCTGGGAGAGGAAGGATCTTGCCTTTTTGTGATAGCACAAGTCCCAATCCCTTGATCGCCTGCCTACATCATACATGAGGTTACAAAAATAAGGCATTAGTTTATCTTACTCCGTGTGATGCATTTCTTCAATTCAACGGGTAGTCAGTGGACTGTCGGTCTGCTAAGTACAGACATCTCATATTATTAGTGACGGGAACAAGGAAGTGGATTGTCAGATAATGGTTGCTGCTTTAGAATTTAAAGAAAATTACTATTCTAGGAAGGTTTTTCAAAATCATCAATGGTTTATGTTTGCACCTATAGGCACTACAGCATAATGCATTATTTTATTGCAGATTCATAATGTAAACCAGCCCATCTCTGCATGACCGGCTTCCCACTACTATAATACTAGTGCGATCATTTTTCCTTAGAGCGCCAAAATGCCAAACACTAAAGGTCCTCTATTCTTTTAGCTCCGAGAGAACAAGACCTCTAAAGCCAAGCAGAACTGGGCCACAAAATGTCTGTACCTACAGCATTTTGAGGCTGGCAGAAAGTTCTGTTGCCTGCTTACGGGTTTCCCCTCTTCAGCAGTAGGGTGAGTCGGACTTGATTCAGGTAGGTGGTGGTGCAGCGGTCACTACATATATTATTGAGCTTAAAACATATCAGACAAGAATAATGCACGACATATAATCACTGCATTCGACATCAGATGTTATAGTTCAAATATTCTTTTTCAGCACGACAACGCGAGGGAGGCTGAAGCACACAGACCCAATTTTCTGTTAATATACAGAAGGACTTGATTCGTCAAAATACCCATACTGATTGAAAGGATTACGAATAAAATACGTTTGACACACAATTTGGAGCCCTGAAGAAGTCTGAGAAAGGACGAAATGCGTTGGCTACGACTATCTTTAATCCACGACGTTTCTTTTAGAGATGAAGAAAAAAGAATAAAGACTATTTGAACTATAACATCTGTTGTCGAATGCAGTGATTATATGTCGTGCATTATTCTTGTCTGATATGTTTTAAGCATAAACCTGTGCACTATTTTCATGCCGGATTCCCAGTAATATGGATATATTGATTACATTTTTGTGTGTGCTCGACCATTAGGTGGATATGTTATTTTGAAAACTTGTTTTCAATTTGGAGTAGAGAAGGGTTGTGCTCCAGGTTCTTTGCACCACATGTTGATTTACAATTTTGCTCAACCACTTTTGATGTTAGGTGCGGTATTGCTTACCTCGACCCTTCTATTCCGATTCTTTATATATTATGGAGCGTAGATATGACAGTGGGGCAGTCTGGACAGCCACCAATCATACCTATTACTAGTTCCTGAATGGACTCTAAGCAGTGGCTCATTAAAGACCCTGGAAGATAGTGTCTCATAGAGACCTTGCTGAGTGAAATCTTCCATATGGTGACATAAGCATACAGTATGTATCTCCATTCCATAAAAGAAAATCAAACCCCTTTTGTCACTTGTCCAACTGCAAACTGCACCTCACCCCAGGGCAATCTCTCATCAACACTCTTGCAATGCTGTACTAGCTGCGGGTCCTCAAAACTTGTTCATTCCTCTAAGAGCTGTTTTTCACTCCAGTCTGGACTAATCTCCTCCCGAACAAAATTTGACCTTATAGCTCCCACATCAAGGAACCTTCAAAAGCTGTCAATTTAGTGTGACTAAAGGCCAGGGTGTGCTGTACTACTTAGCAGGCAAAGTTATTTACCCAAATAAAACTATTTATCAAACAGATATATCACAAGATCGGGAAGACAACTTGGCTCTAGGAGCAAGAAATCAATCTTACCGGATTGCCCAGAACTTCTGAAGTGCTTCATCAGGCATTCACGGGCCCTTGCAACCAATCTATGGAAATCTCTACAATCCCCATATCAGCTCCACTCATTCTTATTACCTTCAGGAAATTTCAGAAGGATTCTTTCTTCTGTCTCTTTCATGAATACATTCTGTTGAAACATTTTCGTGTGCTTGCTCTTTACTGTTTCCTTCTCTATAGTTTATTCAGTCTCCTATTGTTTTTTGTAAAACGAATTAATACATAAGGTGCAGATGCAATGTAAAAGAAACATTAAATATACAAATGAATAAATAAAAATATCAGTGACAGGTTGTGGCTGCCATCTCCCACCCTCGGACCAGTTTCTCCTGAAGAAATATAGGGGCATATTAACAAGGCCCGGCGATAAATATCGCAAAGCGCGCTTAGCGCATGCATATTTATCGCCGGCTATCTCTGTAATTTATCGCCCGGTTAGCGCGTTATCAACAACCCGCATCGCCGAGGCGATAAAATTCCAGAGATAGCGTGGATATCGCCGTTTTCCATGGTGGAAAACAGCGATATCCTAGATGATAGGGCCTGTGGTCTTAGCCACAGAATCACCCCCCATGTTAAGTATGCCTTAGTCAGGAATTTAACAGACGTTAAATTCCTGCGTTAAGGCATACTTAACGCAATTTAAATAATCGCTAACCCTCCTTGATAATATCGCAAAGCTGCCTTCGCGATATTATCCCTGTTTGGTTTCACAGCCACGCCTACTTTGCATCTCATTAGCGATGCAAAGTTAGGCGTGCTGGGAACGGGCGCTAAGTCAGCAAAACACGCGATAGCGTGTCTTTGCTGATAAGGCGATGAAATTATCGCCGCTTTTCGCCCGAAAACGGACGCAAAAGCGGCGATAATTTCATATCGCCGCCTTGTTAATATGCCCCATAACTTCTTAGACATTGTAGCACATGGGGCTCCAGTGCAGTGTTTATTCTCCCGGTAGCATGATGAGACCCAGACTGGTTCTGTCTGTGGGCTTCCTATTTTAGTAGCAGAGCCCTCAAGTTTCCAAGGCCATGTATGAGTAGCCATCCAGGCTAGGTGCATGCGTTTCTTCCTCGACTTCTTGTCTTGAATATCCCAGTATTAGGACTACAAGTCCCAGAATGCAAAGCAAAACCCTTGCTGGGTAAAATGCGTGTACCTGGGAAACTTTAGGGGCATATTAGCAAGCGATTTATCGCCGCTTTAGCGGCACTTTTTGCTGCTAAAGCGGCGATAAATCTATCGCCCTATCAGCAAGCTGTCGCTTACAGCAGTTAGCGACAACTTTCTGACGAAAGCGATCGGTTTGGGTGCCGCTTTGCATGTCAGCGATGTTTATCGCTAATGACATGCAAAGTAGGCGTTCCCGACCAACATACCCTGTAAACAGACGCTAACAGGCCTATCACCTCTTAGCAAGGAGTCCCTGACCCCGGTTAGCGACGTGAAAGTCGCGCTAACCGGGGCCATCGCCATTTTTTTATCACCTGCTATTTTCCTGACTTAGCCATACATTACATGGGGGTGGATTATGCTGATACGACCACAGGGTCGTATCAGCAAGGTTTTCCACCTCCCCCATGCAACATCGCTGGTTTTGTCACGATGTTGGCTCCTTCCTCCCGCTATCGCTGGAATATTTATCGCCATAGCGCTAAAAGTCGCTAATACAGCGTTACCGTGGCGATATATTCCAGCGATAGCCGGCGATAAAGAAAATCACGCTAAGCAGGGTTAGCGATGATTATCGCCTCTTCTTGCTAATATGCCCCTTAGACTTTAGGTAATTTCAAAGCAAAACGAACCTTTTTAATTCTACAACAAAACACATTTTCATCCTTTCCACCACAAACCACCAGCGTGTAAACAAATCATACTCACTTGACTAGCCCTTAAAGTAACGTGATAAGTGTCCCTACTTTGTGCATTTGCAGGACACACCTGCGTCTCAAGAACCCTACAAAAGACGCGAAGAAGGAGCCATGCGGCCGAAGGTCATCGCATGTTATTGCCTCTTTTTGTTGAACACTGCTAAAAATGAAGCTGTCAGTAAGCCTCTGCTGCCTCCAGACAGCAGGAGAATGCCTGATGGATGTCGGGGGCAGGAGTCCACTTGTCTGTGGTGTCAGAGTGTGGTTCATGTCGTGCAACACACAGGATTGCCCATTAAAACTGATCCTTGCCACTCCCAAAGCTCTTCACGTAAAGCCAACTTTCCTCATGGGTGGGGGTGTCTGGTGCGGGATCTGACTGCTTGGCAGCCAGATGATTAATGACTTGTGCGGTGCCCTCCCAAGAAGCTGCTAATTAGAGGCAGACTGATTACAGCAGGCAAAATCCTTTCCGACCTGAAAGGCAGCTAGTTCCAAGCACATTGCTCATCACCTTGCAATTGTGTAGGACAGGAATTGCATTTATACAGCGCCTACTGCCCCTGACCAGGCGTTGAAGCGCTTTATGCCGGCAGCACGCTGCTCCGGAACACAAGATTAGTGGTAAGTCCAGTGGCAAGCAAACTCAGGAACCCGTTAGATCAAAAGACTGTCTAGTAAGGGGTATTGGGCCCACAGACTCCTGGGCCTCCCTGACGTTACACCAGATGCACTAATAGAACTACAGAGCTTTCAAGCTTGGCCCATACATGAGTAAATTCATCCAGTCTATTTTATTTTGCATTCTGCGATTTGTAGTCCTGATTCTCTAGTGAAGAGTTAGAGCTGCGGCTGAGGGCAGTAACGGTTGTTAAAGACCCTGTAACCGACTTATAGGCCCGAGATCCGTGAAAGGGCATATACCAAGGGTGAGGGCCTTTAGCAATCATTATAGCCTGAGGCAGAAGGGCTATTAGGTTATGAGAGCATTTTGTCTACTGGGGGGAGAATCTTTTATAAAAGGGAGAAATAGACAAACATTGGAATATTCGAGTAGAAAGTCTGTAATGTTGTCCAATAAGTGACCCTGGGGGGGCACTAGGACCCTTATGGACTGCTGTATTCTGTATTCTCCATAATTTGCAAAGGAGGAAGAAAGGTGATCTGAGATAAAGTTAATTGGTATAAGCGAGGTGAGATAGGACTAAGGAGATGCTGGCTTAAACTTTCTGTTGGCAACGTAGCTAAGGGAAGTTTTTATGCAGGCATCTTCTGCCATTGAAGCATTGTTTGGAAACTTAAGGCCTCATTCACAAGCCCATTGCGCCACCGGAGCGTCACGCATTTTTTTGGCACATAGGCGGCGCAACGGGCTTCCCATATTTACAAGGCCATGTAAAGTCGCCCTGCGTGACTTTTCATTCCCTTGTAAATATGGCCCCTATCACGCATTACTCTGCGTGATAGGGGCGTTCCATGGGTGTTCCCACGCAACATCCATGGAACCTGACACATTCCCAGATTTACAACATTTTGTAAAACTGGAAATGCGTCAGAATCCGAAGCCTCCCAGGGGAGGCATAGGAATGGGGCAGCGCAGAGAAATACTTGTATTTCTCCTAGGTTTTTCCTCTTTCGCAGCATGCATAGAAAGAGGAAAATGGCATCAATGATTGTGTTTGCGCCAGACTGTGTCCCTTCCTACACAAAAGCCATCATCCCCGCAACACAGGCACCTTGCAAAACGATGCAAGGGGGCGTGCACTGGCGCATGGTAGTCAATTGTGAGCCAGTGCAGGGGAAAGTGCCCAGATGCGTTGTATTGTTGCTAATACGATGCATCCGTGTGATTTGAAAATGACTCAGCTTGGTGCAGCAAAATGGCTTGCGGCACCTCGCTGCATCATTTTCTTGTAAATGAGGCCCTAAACGTACTTGCAATATGAGAGAGAGTTTGGAGTCCCAAGGTTATAGATGGGTCTAGTTCTTAAGGCTAGATGGTCGAGGGATGGTAGTTGGTCCATTTGCCACAAACAAGTTTCTCGTTTTGGAAACCATATCTGATGCACGATTAATTTGTGTATGTAAAATCCAGTGACAGAGCCTGTTTAATACATTCACATTCGCATCAAGATAGAAACCCTGTTTCTTCACCATTTTAGTCTTGCATTTCCAAAGGCATGGGTTTGGCATGTGGCACAGGAGTAACAAATATGTTGGGTAGCGTGGGAAAGAAGGCCACAAACCAATGGGTTTTCTGCAGGCCAAATTATACCATCACTTCGAACATGAGCATGACTGAGATATAAACTTGCAAGGTTGGGGAGAAGACATGTCGGGGCCACCACTTTTCCTGCTGCATCCCGCCAATTTTCCAATTGCACTTGATCCACAATGACAAGACAGCGATCACAACACCTTGACCATGGAGATGGAGTTCCCAGACTTTCATAATCCCACGGCCAGCGGTACCCCCGTAAATAGTAACTTAACACTCGCTAATAATAGAAGGAGAATCAGAAGGGGGACAGTCGAGCAGTCACCAGACAAGGTAGCCACATTACACTCTCTAACTATTTTGCCCTTATTAGAATTGGGGGAGGCAGTCAAACCATCGTCAGAATAGCGGCATTGCACATAGAATTAACAACCAGCTTGACCAATATATTCTATCCCAGGATACCCTCTAAGGCGAAAAAGGGTGCCAAACAATCCTGGTTCAATTATATCTGCTGTAAGGCCAAGAGAGCCCTCTTAGATGCCATCAAACGTAAGGACAGGTACTTAATTAAACAAATGAGGGCGCTCTATCAAGACAGTACCCAACAAGCAAAGAAGAATTGGGAGTTGGATAGATGGGATGCCATTAAAACAGCCCTATCTAACAGGGATATGAAGGCATTTTGGTCAATAGTGTGCACAGATAGTAGTGAAGGGAAGCCAGCCCTAGAGCCTAACATTGCAGCGGCTGTATGGAAGACCCATTTTCAAGCTTTATACACCACTGAGGAAGTTTCAGACCCAAAGGACGAAACATCCTTAATAATCCCAGGGATTGTTTTCAAAGAGGCCCAAGGGTTTACTCTAACAGAAGTTTTAAACGCAATCAGGAAGCTTCCTCTTGGCAAAGCTCCGGGAATAGAAAAGCTACCAGAGGACCTATTCCGAGCAGAACCAAAAATCTGGGGACCCTACTTATGGGCAATATTTAATGCTTTCTTGAGAGGTATGGCGATCCCGGAAACCTGGCATGGGGCCGAAATCTTCCCAGTTTTTAAAAAGCGTTCACCTCTCCTGCCGACCAACTATAGGCCGATCAGTTGGATCGATGTCACCCAGAAACTGTTTGCAAGGATCCTCCTTGATCGCCTTCACGTGTGGATGGAGGAGCATGAAATCCTGAGTTCTTACCAAGCCGGTTTTAGAAACAATATCTCTACCATCGACCAAATTTTTAGACTCCAACTATTATACTGGAAGACGGTGTCATTAGAGGGTGGCAGCCTCTATTTGATATTTGTTGATCTGAAAACGGCATTTGATTTGGTCCCCAGAGACAAGTTGTGGGAGGTACTTAATCACATGGGAATCCCCCCCGACCTTCTGACATTGATCAGGAGGCTGCACGAGGGCAACTTTGCCCAAGTAAGGTACGGGAAATTTGGGGAACTAAACCCTTGTTTCCCAGTTAATAGAGGAGTAAGGCAGGGGTGTGTGCTTGCTCCTACCCTGTTTTTTCTTTTCATCAACGCTCTGGTTGCCCAATTAAATGAGGTAAAGGATAACGATGCCCCAAAGCTGGCGCGTAGCAAGGTGCCAGCAATGATGTTTGCGGATGACACTTTGCTACTATCTAAGTCGCCTATGGGCATCCAGAGGGTTCTTGATAGCTTTGCTACATTCTGCAAAAACAGGGGGCTGGAGATCAACACATTAAAGACTAAATTCATGGTCTTTAATCCAGCCAACACATCCCGCCCAAATCCCTCCCTAAATGGTACCTTGCTCGAGAGGGTGTCTGTCTTTGACTATCTTGGTGTTACGCTGTCCGAAACGTTCGAGTGGGGCCCGCAACTAGCCAAAGCAAGTCGCAAGCTAGCACAGACTGTGGGGGGAATTGCAAAAATACATAGGGACTCCTCCCTCAAACCGGCTGGCCCGGTGGCTGAGATCTACAAAGTGCAAGCCAGGGGTGTCGCAATGTATGGGGCTGAACTATGGGGTCATCGTCCCTCTGGCGGACTGTCTAAAACAGAGCATAACTTTATGAGACAGTTGTTAGGCCTTCCGCCAAGCACCCCCCTCATCCCCCTACGCCTGGACTTAGGAATCAGACCTATTGCGGAGGACATTGGACTTAGACCACTAACCTTTTGGAGTAGACTGTGGGTGAAGCTGGAACTAGCAGTCTACAGGAGGTACTGGGTCTCCCGGGTGTGGGTAAATTACCATGGCTTTCATTTATAAGGGATGTATGCTGTAGGCTGGGCAATCCAAGCTTATGGAGTAACCCTGAGGAAGCGCGCCCGACAATCTCACGCTTAGAACTAGTAAGAGCCTATAGATCGCTCAAACTAGCAGACATCCAGGGGAGCTCTGGACTTGGTCACCTAACAGCCGATTTTTTAAGTATTAAAGCGGAGTATCTAATTGAGCCCTTTCTGGATGATATCCAACCCACCATGGCAAGGAAATTATATATCCATTTAAGAATAGGGACCTTGCCGCTTCGTGCCTTCACCAACAAATGGCTAAAAGCCACTCCCCTTGGGTGCCCCGCTTGCAATTGTGCCGATGAGACAGAACTTCATGTTTTTTTCTTTTGTCCTGGCTATAAAATAGCCAGACGGTGCTGGCTCGTCCCACTTTGCAGAAATTTGGGGTGTGGGCACTGTATGGAGGCATTTAGAATTTTGAAATCTGATACTCACCCACCCATTGTTTTTGCTGTATCCCGATTTTTAAACTCCATGTGGCGTAGACGTAAGGTGCTGTTAAACTCGCCACGGCAATTATAAAACCCCCTTTGTGCATATATTGATACATTTTAAACATTTTAACCTTTTTAACTTATTTTTAACTCACTCCATATTCCAACAATCAACATTAACGATGAACTGAAATCTGATCACACCAAAATGGTATGTGTATATTTTTTATGATTCTTGTGGCTTTACTCAGGGTATTTGACGTCAAGAAAAAGCTTTGAATCCCACGAACCTCCCACCCTGTGTTGTACTCTAATGTTGCTAAACATGCAAGTCGTGTTTTTATCTTATCTGTAATGTATTGGTTTTTGTTATCTGTTTTTGCTGCAACTGTTTTTATTATCTACTTTTTATGGTCTACATCGACCGAAATAAAGTTTGTTGGAATGGAATGGAATGGATTTTCATTTTCAGCTGCTTTCAGCAACAGAGACAAATCCGTAATCATAGACACTGCAAATTCATCAGTTTGTACAATGTACATGGGAATTTCAAGGTTCAGAGACAGTGCAGCTTTCTTAGCCATCATCAACAAATACATTACTTCGGGACAGTACATTCAACAATGGCAATTTCACATAGCAACATGAGCGTGTCTAACATGTTTTTCTCATACGCCCTGTTCCATACATGTCTTCCAGCATAAATAAGGAAACCCAATGCATCTATAAAAGCCCAAAATCATGGGTCAGACCAAGCGAATATTTAGAATCACTAAATACAGTGACAAATTGGTGTGAAGCCAAAATACATGCACATGTTAGAGTAAAAAGCTCAGCTACATGGGGAGAGCAAACCTGATGAGGCCTGGGCGGTAAACTCCTCTGCCGTCACAGAGTTTTTCCCACTCCACGCTCAACGCAGAGAGTGGAGTTCCCGAAAAAATCCACATAGTGGCGCAAGCAGAGTTTTTCCTCTCTCACAGCTCAGCAATGCTAAGTTGGCGAACGTGAGTGAGGAAAATCCAACACTAGACAACCTCCCGCTGAGATTTCTCAATGCGGGCGGTCGCGGCAGGTCGTTACAGCTCGCATTGAGAAACCTGCCGCTTACGTTGAGGAAGCTGTCATAAAGAAGCTGCACCCTCTTGAGCTGCACGTGATGCCATTTGCGCTGATTTTACAGCGCGGGACAAATGCCCGGCGCTAAAAATCAGCGTGAGCAGCGCGACCAGTGCTTAATTTGTAAAAAAGAATAAGTGCTAGTGCTCTTGTTGGGATGCCACTGCAGCTTGCACCACATATTGCCCCTGCTATGCTGCCAATGATAGTAACAACACAACTATTAACCATCACACTCTTACAAGTGTGACAGTTCGGACTATTTCAGGCCCCCAAAGCTATAAGATTGGCTTGGGCGGCATGTAATAGTCATCTTTACTGTATATTGAATTAATAATTGTTGTAGTAGTAATCTCTAAATTAGCCACACAGCGCCACCTTGTGGCAGACTGTCAAGCTCCGGTGTTGACAATTAAGTGCCGGTGCCGAGCGCCGGAAACCACCGGCCCAAATTAAGCACTGAGCGTGACTTGCCTCACATCGCCACTTACAAAACTCTGTGGAGCGCGGTGGAGTTTTTTTGTCACTTCGCAGAGTTCCGCTTAAACTCCGCAAACTCTGCCCAGGCCTAAACCTGATGCAACTGTCAGCTCTCGCTTAGCTCATTCAATATACATACAGGGTATCCAGCAACAGTACTTCAAACATCATTTCTGAGGGATGATCCATCCACATAATAAAAAAGTTCACTATTGGGTGTAGGGGCATCAGGGAGATCAATTCTGTGATAGATTAAATGCTCATTAACCATTAAACAGTCATGATTTTCATCATTCTACACCATGGGTATCGGAGAAGCGGGGTTCATTGGTGGCCAAAAGACTAGCTTTATGTGAGAGGCAGAGAGTAACACTCTTTGATATTGGGAGAGTGGTGCAGTAGACAAGGGATGGGTTTCTGTGGTAAGCAGTAGGGCAGCTACAGAATGAGGAACATAACTATTAAGGTTGAACCTAGAACAATATTTTTGGATGCTTCTACAAAAAGGGTGGCTGCAGCCAAAGACCTCAAGCAATATGGGAGAATGGCAGCATGGGATCAAAGACGGAAGTGCAGTGTGAAGTGGGCTTCCTTTGATCACCCTGGCTTTGCACCAGTACTCCACGAGCACCCCCTTTTTGTTTAGTACAACACATGTTAAAGGGTTTGGAAAATTATGGGAATCCTATGGCGGGGGATGCTGAGGCTTTCTTCACCTGCCAAATGCTTATTCTGCCCCCTCAGTCTACTGCAAGGGCTCTGGAGAATCTTTGTTAACCTAATCCTGAAGGGGTTTAACCAAAGTCTGAAACCCCAAAATCCACTGTCTACAATATCCCTTCATCCTTAAGAAAGTGCCTGGGCACAGTAACTTACAGACAGCTTCTATCTGGTCTGCAGGCAGGTGGCGCTACCTAGTGGAGATGGTGTGGCCGAAATATCATATATGGGAGACACAAAACTGTAATTTCTCTTTGAAGCTTCTATGCCATTTTTCTAGCTAATTCAGTGAGTAAATATATTGAATCAACCTTGTAATAGACCTGAGTGGCAGAAGTGAGTAACAAATCATCAACGTACTGAACAAGGATAGACCAACCTGGAAAGACTAGGGTGTAAAGGTCCTTTATAAGGGCCTGGGAAAAGATGGATGGGCACACTGTAAAGTCCTGCCTAGTTATCTGACCTCTGCCATATTGGAAATCGAAGAGGTGTTGACTCTCTTCATGAATGGGAATTAAGAAGAAGTCAAAAACTGTAAACCATTCTGCAGAGGAGAAAATACATGGATGGTAGCAGGCTTGGGTACTATAGGGAAACTAGGTAATACAACACTATGGCCTGCAAATCGTGTACAAAGCTATGACAATCTTTGTTACCTGCCTTTTTAGCAGGAGAATTGGTGTTTTACATATGCTTCTGGGAGGCACTAAAACTCCTGCTTAAATTAACGCTGTGATGACATGTTGAATTCCAGCTTGAGTGATTAGATTTAGTGGATACTGTGGAATATGAGGTAGTTTCTTCTTGAGATTAACCTTAATTTTGACAGGGTCAGCATAGAGTCCACAACCAACATCATTTGTATAATCAGACCATACAGAAAAAGGCGCTATTTTCAATAATTCATTAGAAGAGCTAGTGTTACACATTTTTATCGGTTCATCCCTATTGTCTGATTCACACACAACAGCCAATACTTAATTTTCATTGATTCTAGGCACGTTGAAGTGCACTCCCTCATTAGTACAGTAAATCATACAATTCAATTTGTCCTAGAAGGTTTGCAGACAAGGTTGTGCTCAGAAAGAATGCATGTCGACGAGTTACAGGTCCTAAAGTGATAGAAATGATCAGTAAGGTGATGGGGAGCCTTCGTACTGCAAATGCCGATGGCATCAATCGATGAGCCAGAGAGAGGCAAGGAAGGGGATTCAGAGGTTTTCAGTGCTGACCCACTGGCATAATTATCAATGAAGACATTAGGGGGCCGGTTACGATGCAGCTCGTAAAGGCTCCGACCTATGGTTGGAGCCTTTACGGCTGCATTGTAATGGGCAGCTTGGTTTCCTTTCCGACCGCCTCATTACAATAGAGGCGGTTGGAAAGGAAACCGACCGGTAATTCCGGCTGGCTTCCGATGGGCTCGGAGAGCCCATCTGCCAGTTGGAAGCTGGGAAGTAATCTCAAGGGCGGGCCCTTCCGCCCTTGAGATTACGATGACAGTTTCTGACATGGTTTCCATGCCGGCCTGTCCGACATGGAAACCATGTCAGAAAGCGTCTTTGCGGGCCCCATGCAGGGCCCCCTTGGGTGCACAGCCTCTGATTGGAGGCCGCGGGGGCACCTATGGTGCCCCCCCCCCTGTTGATCCCTGCACCTTGTGGCAGGCACCTCCCATTTCACTATAGGAGCATGCATTACGGCGGGTTTACGGCCGTAATGCATGCTCCCATAGTGAAATATAGACATGCAACGAACAGTGTTCGGTCGCATCCTAATGGGGCGGTCGGGACCGCCGACCGGGTATCGGTCGGTCCCATGACCGAGTCGGTGTTAGGCGGAAGTGATTCCGCCCGACATCATAATGACCCCCTAGGTGTGCTTACTATTATTCACACATTCTACATTGGGGCCAATTTACTGAATCAGGGTATTCACACGGCAGTTGGCCCCTCTCAGGCTCTCGTAATGGTTGAGGCATTGGATTTGTGTTATCTGAGTAAATTCAGGGACCTTGGGTTGTGTTAAAGCAGTAGACATTAATTTTGGGCCATCTCGTTTCAAATGTTCCACTTGAGCACAATTAAAGCACGAACCACCCTGAGGTGCTGAATCCATTCTTCCCTTTTCCTGGCCTCATTTTCCTTGCCCCTCCCCATTCATTAAATCGTTCCCATTCCTCTCCATCTAAGAGCTGGTTTAAACGATTAAATCGGTAAAGCCATCCATTTATATTTGTTCACTTCTTTCTTCCTTACTTGTACTGCTGTGCAGTGATTGGCGACGATGGCCAACTCAGCCAAGCCTTTCGTTTACGACCGAATGCAGATAGTACGCAATTGTTTTTGCACCTTTGGCAATACTCCCTACACAAAATCAGTACCTCCGGCTTCCTTAGTATTTTCCATAGGTCGAGCAATGCCTGAATACTGCTTAAGATCAGCCTTTAATTAGTGTGGGTAATTAGCAGGGGATGCGCCTTTATTCTGTTTACAGTTTGAAGTCTTAGTCCAGTCAGTCTTGACTGGACACACTTCCACCACCGCATTCCAAAATCCATCTTCAGCAGTAGCCAAAGCATCATCGTCAGCAAGTGCATTTCGTGGCCAATTGTCCATTTCCACCAATCCATCTCCCTCATTATCAGTTGCCCACCGATCTTGGCAAATGATTTACATCTGCCTCTGTGCAATTGGGTATGTACATTCAAACACAGGGGCATATGTACAAGAACTGCCGCTAACTAACGCTAACGCTAGTTAGCGGCAGTTTTCTTAACACGGCCTATCACCAAAAACTATCGCCCTGTTAGCGATGTATTTACAATACGTCGCTACATGGCGATAGTTTCAGGTAGCTGTGGTGAAAACTGCAGGTAACACTAGCGTGAAGGCGATACAAATTCTGACGGTGCGGGCAAAAACTGACGAAAGGCCCATTAGCTGCAAAAAATCTCACATTAGTCAGCCCAACTAGAGGCAAAAATAGCCTATAAGTCCACCTCCAATGAAAAATAGGAAATGAAACCAATGGAATGCAGAATGGAGCAGCCAGGGCTAAGTGCAGCACAGATCAACACCTCCCCAAGCCCCCCAACAGCCAGGATGACCAGCCAGAGTGCCATTGGAAGAGGAAATTCAGGGCTACATCTATGAAAAGAGGCGGCTTCACTGTGACAAATCAGTGATACATCACTTTTCATTGCACACTCCTTGCAACACCATGGCAAACCAAAACCTTAAAAGGATGGACAGTCCCCGGGGCCCGGAGACCTCGCTGGGCCTGCGTCTGGGACCCGGAGTGGGATGCGGAGGTGCTGTGGAGTGGCTGCGACATGGCAGTAGACATTCAGGCGCGGTGACTGCCCTTACCTGGTGGTGACATCTGGCAGGTCGCATGGAGAAACGTTGATGACCAGTGTGAGAAGACCGCCTTGCGCCCCATGGAGCTGTGAACGGTAGAATCGCTCCTGCGCACCAACGTAGGGAGGTCTGCATCGCATACTACGATCCACCAATACCACGGGGTGCTTCGAGGAGATTATCAATGGTGTGCCGCACCTCTCTGCATCACATGCCGTAGGATGTTGTGCTGGCCATACTCTGTGGAGGGTGAGGCCCCTGAGCTGTACCAAACTTGTGTGGCGGGAGCGCTGCAACTTTGCGCCTAAGGGGGCCCTGTTGCCACACCTGTATCGGGAGGTTCCCCAGCGGACTGGGCGGCGACTGCTGTACCCAGGCTTGTGAAATCCCACCTGGCTGAGGCTCCTGCTGGCTGAGTCACAGATTTGGAGAGAGTGCAGCGCATTGAGCCCCGGTGTCAATGTCCAGGTGAGGAGAAGGTGGGACGCGTAGTGGAGGAGGCCCGGGGGCGAGTCGGGCCCGGGCCTAGCGCCTGTGGGTGACGCACACTGTGCCCTGAGCAATCCCTGCGCTGCGGCTGACCTACATCACCGAGGGCACTGCACAACACTGGTGGGGGACTCCACTAACTTTCTCAATTCGCTGAGAACGGCCATTGGTGGCAGTGGGTGCCAGGGGCATGGAGGCCGGTTCTCGCCCAGGCCCTTGGGTATGCAGCTTGATCTGCTATTACTCGCTGGGGAACTGGGGAACACGGAATCTGGTCGCCACTGTCAGATTGGAAGAGGCAACCGGGTGGTGCTGCCTTTCCTTGCCCCCTGTTAGTTTGCTTTTGGGTGTACAGGGGACTAACCCTTAGTGGCATTCCTCTTTCCACAGCGCTGCGCCGTCTGGTTGCTACTGCTGCTGTCCCCATCTGCTGCTGCTGTTTCCTCTGACATGGAGGTCAGGTGTTCGAGTCCCTCCTCTACCCGCAGGCTCCTGCCTGTGCCTCATCCCTGGTGGTCCAGTGGTAGAGCGTCACTGCTCTGCAGCTTGACTGCCCTCCTGTCCCTCTCATCTGCTGTTTCTGTTCATCTTTCTGCTCTTCTCCATTGCTTTCCTACCTTTTTCTTTATTTTTTTTATCTTTGCTGTGTTTGGCCTTGTTTTCCTGTGCTTTTTTGCAGTTTCTATTTCCCTATCCTCTCCCTCGTTGCCGCTGCGATCACCCGCGTCCCTGCCCCCTCCAGTGTCCTTTCCTGCGTTTCCCGCCTCACAGCTGTCCAGCCCCCCTGCAGCACTACTTAATGGTGGTCGCTGTGCGGCCATGTGCAGCAGGCGGGCCACTGGTGCACCGAAGGGAAGCCAAAGGCAAGCCCGTCTGTGTCCGTCCGGCCCTGTACCGTGCCCAGCACCAGGGACCCTGCCTCTCGGACACTCCACCGCTGCAATGCCAGCACCCTCCTCGCCGTCAACCATCTAGCATCACCGAAGAATACCCTTGCACCCTGCGCAGTCGAAACTGCAAATGCACCTTCTGCCACATCAGCACACCGCACACCCAGCCGACCAACAGTGCACCCGACCGGCTCAACTCCATCCTCCTCAACGTGCGGTCCCTCCACAAATACGCCACAGACATCTGGGACCTTCTCTACGCCACCTCTTCAGACATCGCCTTCTTCACGGAAATCTGGACCAACCTCTGCTCCGGACCGGACATCGCCATTGCTATCCCTGACGGCTCCTAAATCACCCGCAAGGACCACTCCGACCGTCAAGGAGGAGGCATTGCCATAATCTACAAAAGCACACTCCGACTGACCACGCTCTCTAATAACCCCATGGTGACCATGGAACACCTCCACTTCCAGATCCGGACCAACCCCAACACCATCCTCTGCAGCACCCTCATCTACAGGCCCCCCAGGGCTATGGACTACTATTCACCAATGCCATTGTAGACCTCATTGCACCCCAGGCTCTCCCATCCACCGACTACATCCTACTTGGAGACCTCAAGTTCCACCTGGACAACCCCAGTTACCAGAACACGACCCCCCCTCCTTGGGAACCTCACCAACATCGGACTCAAGCAGCTAGTCACCCCACCAACCCACATAGCTGGACACACGCTTGAGCACGTCTTCTCCGCCAGCGGGAACTTCAACTACAGCCTCACCACCGGACTCTCCTGGACCAACCATCATTGTATACATCACGTCTTCACCATGCCCACCGTACACCACCGCCATTATTGCCCCCCCCACAGCTAGATCAAGGCCACCGAAGAACTTCTCGTCAACTCCCTCAGCACCACCACTCCGCCAACGCTCACAGACGACAACACCGCAGCGCGCAACCTCCACCGATGCATTTCCAACTGAGCCACCACCCTAGCACCCCTAAAAAAAAAAACTGGCAAACAACACTCCAAGAAGGCCACCTGGTTCCCTCCTGCCCTTCACTAGTCCAGACACACCTGCAGACGTCTCGAGAAGTGATGGAGCCACAACATCAATCAACTCCGCAACACAGTCACCCTTGCACCATGGTGCAAGGGTGCCTGTATTGGCGCATGGCAGCCATTGTGTGCCAGCGTAGGGGAAAAAGACAGGGGGGCTTCTTCATGAGCCCCTTCTGACAGTTTCACCCTGCCAGTGCGTCATTTCCTTGACGTACTTGCAGCGTGATTCTTGCACCACGTTGTGCCACATTTGCAAAGTGACGCATCCAGGCATATGCGTGACCTTGTGAAGCCCTGTGCCGCATTATACCTGCATCAGGTATGATATATGCAGGGTGAGCGTTCCCATGCAACAAAGCCTCATAGGAGTGGTGCAGTGAAATTCATCAGATTTCACTGCAACATTTGTAGGATGCCACTGCGTCAGTACCTTACGCCTGCCTCATGGCAGGCGTAAGGGTGACGCAGTGCCACAGGGCTAACCTGGCCCCATGCATTGCTGGAGTTGTGTCATGCTTGTGACACAACTGCAGCAATGTGTGACTTTAGCGCTGACAGATACGTCAGGATTCCAGACATATCTGTCATTGATTGCGACATGGAGCGCCGTACAGCGAATACAGCGCATCCATGGTGTCGCAAGAAGGGCGTAGTGAAAAGTGTTGCAACGCTGTTTTGTCACAGCGATGCAACACTTTTCATGAATGAGGCCCAGGAATGCGTCCTATCTTATTGATGGTGCGCATTCCTGCCCTGTAGTTTTGTCGCAGGGCAGCGCAGCAACATTCCTTGCAGTGCTCTCCAGCAACAAAACCTTCTGAAATGAGGCCCCAAGTGTTTGCACCATTTTTAAGACCAGCTATTTTCTGGTCTTAAAAAACTGCCTCTAACTGCAGTTAGAGGCAGTTTTTTGGGTTTTGCACCATACAAGGAATTCCTTGTAAATATCGCGAAGTGGGGTTAGCAGCAGACCCCTTCCCCTTTGCGAGTATGTGGGAAAATATTTTTTAAGAGCAGGCAGTGGTCCCAGAGACCACTGCCTGCCCTTAAAAAAATGAAACTGAAAAGTTTCATTTTTCTTTTTTAAATGCATCCCATTTTCCTTTAAGGAAAACGGGCTGCATTTAAAAAAAGAACTGCTTTATTAAAAAGCAGTCACAGACATGGTGGTCTGCTGACCACAGCAGGCCACCATCCCTGTGAATGCTAGCCATTCCTAAAGGGGTCGCAAATTGCGCCTGCCTCATTAATATTAATGAGGCATGCATTTTGCGACCCCATTAGGAATCGCAAACAGTGTCTGAGACACTGTTGTGCATTCCAATTAGCGAGTCGCAAATTGCGAGTCGCTAATGTGCCGTAATTTGCGACTCGCTAATTGGCGGGTCGTACATCTGGCCCCAAATGCTAACTGCTCCCCAATTTACGTGAATTTTTATAGGTTTTCTTTATACATACATCAAGCAAAAGTACACGTGACAGAGACCAAAACTCCGATAGCAGGCGCAAATCTTTTTTCATGAGAAGAATAAAAAAGGATAATTTTCTCAAAGACTTTGGTTAACACTGACATGTTGGAAATAGACCTATAATTAAATAAATAGATTCGTTTTATTGAGAGGGATGCATTTGAGCATCTCACAGTGCCAATGGGTAGGTAGAATAAGCGCACCATGTGTATACGTCGTTTGAGCAACATCTTGCAAATCTATGGAAGCATTCTTTTGCAAGAAGGCCTGATGTTTTGAGGAAGGATATCACACCGGCCAACTCACACAGTGCCACCGTGTGACACACAATATCAGCTCCCATCTCACGGTCACCCGGCGAGGAGTCGAAATCAGATGGTGGCAGGGAAGTGATCTGAAAACTACTGTAAATAGTGGTTTTCAGCTCGTTTCGGAGGCTTTGAACAGCCGACGTCCATAAAGGGGTGTGACAACACCCCAGGACATCGGCACCAGCCTCAGCAAGCTTTTTTGGGGGGGGGGGTGGGAGGGGGCTTAGGGGCAGGCAGGGGTTAAGAAGTGCCTCTTAGGTACTTGCTCGCACGAGGCCCCGCCCCCTCCAAGGGCCCGCCCCCTCCTCACACTGTAAGATTTTTGTTCAGGTTGGCAGGTATAGGACATGGAGATGCGACTTGTCACAAACTTGTGTCCTGTGCCCTCTTTTTTCAAAGATATCTGAAACACATCTTCTTGGCTACACCACTAGATTTCAAAACATAAAAGCTTTAGGTAACAAGAAATCATTCACCAAGTGAGAGTGCATGGAGGCACAGGCGCAGAGGAGTTAGTGCTTTTGGATAGCTTTGCTTTTTCCCTCCCCACAGGTTAAAATGAGTGCTTGCACTGGACCCTTTGCCATCTCCCCTTATATTCTTGAGGGTGTCTTATTTATTTATATATTTAATACAGTTTTATATAGGGCGGACTTTACCCAAAGGTGTCAGAGCGCTTTACAATAGAACCAAGCAAGTTAAATAAGGAGTTTTACACACTAACTATTATAAATACAATCAGGATAATTAAAAATAAAAAATAAAATAAGAGGTGGCAAAATTAGGTTAATACAGGTATAGAATACATATGTACAAAGTTGAGCTCAAGTGAATGCCAAGTGCGTTAGAGGTCTTTTCCTCTTCTGCCATTGAATTAGTGAAGACATGCTGTAGTTTGCCCCCCTTCTCAGGCTTTGCTGAAGGTACTTAGGGCACTTTTTTCTGTCTTCAAACTCTGATAATTTCTTACCAAGGCTCACATTCCCTCTCCTCAGATGTTGATGAAGGTGCGTCGGAGAATTTCTCTCTCTGTAGTTTTGATGATGTGGAAGGGGAAGAGTTCCCTTACCACATGTGCTTGTGAAACCACAGCAGGGTGTTTTTGTCTCTTTATGGGTATTGTGGAAGGTGCGTCAGTGTCTTTTTCTCTCTGCTTAAGTGTTATTAAAGACTCAATTTGGTTTACTTCTTTAACTACATATGCAAGTGAAAATCTCCTAGGGATCATGGGGCATATTATCTAAAAAGTGCGCTAAACATCGCAAAGCGTGTTTAGCGAGCACTTTTTTATCGCCGGCTATCGTCGGAATAATTTGCCATGCTAACGCTGTATTAGCGACATTTAGCGCTATGGCGATAATTATTCCAGCCATAGCGGTGTTTTCCATGAAACATCGCTGGTTTTCCAGCGATGTTTCATGGAAAACGACGATAACCTTGCTGATACGACCCTGTGGTCGTATCAGCATAATCCACCCCCATGTTAGATATGGCTAACACCTGCTAATTGCAGGTGTTAAATAAATAGCGATGACCCCGGTTAGCGCGACTTTTCACGTCGCTAACTGGGGCCATGGCCACCTTGCTAATAGGCGATAGGCCTGTTAGCGGGTGTTTCCCAGGTTTGTTCGTCGGGAACGCCCACTTTGCATGTCATTAGCGATAAATATCGCTGACATGCAAAGCGGTAAAACTACGGGCGCTAATGCCCGAAAACTGTCTCTAACTGCTGTTAGAGACAGTTTGCTGATAGGGCGATAGGAATATCGCCGCTTTAGCGGCAAAAGTGCCGCTAAAGCGGCGATAGAGCCCTTGCTAATATGCCCCCATGTTTCTTCTAACCAGGTGATGGTGAAGTCATGCCAGGGTGTATTGGTTCTTCGTTTGTGTTTTCGTGAAGACCTACATGTTTTTTTCCTGACCCCCATGTTCTTTATCTGCCTAGGTACTGGGCAGAGCCTATCCGGGGTCTTTTTCATTCTCGTTTGGAGATGGTAAGAGTCTACTCGGGTACTAGTGAGCGCCTTCCAGTTATCTTTCATGTGTTGGTGAAAGGGGGAAGAAAGGTAAGTTCCTGGAACGCCTTATGAGCTTTAACTGACGAAATTCAGTAAAGGTACTAGTCTCCATCACACATTTAGTAGCTTCACTTTTAATGCTAAAGAAGAGATTGCAATCAAAATCACTGAAGATGGAAGGAGATTACAATTATATTGTTGTTTTTCTTCTAGGAGAACCACTTCCACCTCTGAAACTTTTAGTCGGAACATTTTCCTCACCCAGATACCCATTGAGAGTAAGTTGTGGTATGCAAATGTAAAGATTGGACTGTGCAGTAATTCACACGCATGTTAGGGGTGTGAATATAAAAGGAGTTTTTTGGTGTTAATAGTATGAGGCATTGCTCCACTGTATGTTTAACAAATTAAGGAGTGGTTAAACCTACGACCCTTAGAGGGCAGAGAGGTCCTCTAATACGAGGATGGAGGGATACGTCCTCCCTGTGATATACTATGGAACAAAAAGTATCCCTTCCGGAGCGCCACTGGTTACTTCACTGTACCCATGTAAAACAGGGGAAAGGGAGGAGCTTTGCTGAACTCTAGCATTTTACTGTAGTGCACTGTAGTTACAGCTGTATTGCACTTCACCAAAGAATATTTGCTGTAAAGATAGCACACTGCACCATGGATTGTTTGTTGATTGAAGAGTGCAGATGCATAGTGTGAAATGTTTACTTTATCCCATGCTAAAGGCCATTGCAGGAAAGATAGAATCTCCCCATGTTTCTACATAATCTGAGCCACAGCATGTTTTAACCAGACTTACATTTACCTGCAACTAGTATCTTCTTTGTAAAAATTGCTAACTGCTTTTTAGTATGTTCATTTTCACAGTACAGGTTCTGTTTTTTTCCTTCTTGTCTGCAATGAACATGAAAGAGCAAGACACCAACGAGGCGATGATATGACCCTGTTTTATCAGGAATAAAGTACCCCCTGTGGTACATTAAAGGATATTGTAAGTCACCAGTTTCTTGACCTTGTAAAGGAACTTGGCCATCGGCTCCTTGGTGACCTGAAATATCATTATAACGTACGGAGGGACTTCTTTATCCCATTTATATTTATTGAAATCTGTTTATGAAGGCTAAAGGTAGCTATACTGTGAATTTAATCTTTGTACTAACACTTGATATACTTTAATCAGTGTACAATAGTATCTCCCAATGGTAAGTGTAAGCTAACATGATCGTGTACATCCATGATGCAATCCTTCATCTAGTATTGGATTAATTATTTATCGGCCAATTTAAATCCCAAATTCTGAGCCATATAGGTGCAGTCCTAGCAGGGGGCTGGGGAGAATACCTAATCGAACACATTTTCTGTTGTTATGATTCAGTGCTCTCAAAGGGTTTCTTTGAAAACGTTTGGGCTCCTCCTGCATAGGTATGCAATGTAGTGGTACAAACCACTGGGGGACTGCTTTTCTGGGCCTTCATCAGGATGAGGAAATTGGGTTCTAGGTCTTATCCTAATATGGAATAAATGTGAGATTTTTTTAAGTAGGGCTTTGTTAGCCAACATTTAGTAATTACCTTCCATTGAATTTGAGGTATCTTGGAAAGAGAAAGAAGGAGGCGTTACGTTGGCGAACAAGGAAAAATGAGTGCTAGACCACCTCCTGACGAGATTCCTCAATGCGGGTGGTCGCAGCCGGTTGCTACCGCTTGCATTAAGAAAGTTGTTGCATGCATTACAAAAGCTAAAGCTCGAGTAGAAAATCTACTCGAGCAGCAGAAAGAAGCAGCACCCTCTGGGGCGCCACGTGGTGTCGTTTGCAATGTAAAATTTTACAGTGCGGGGCAAGCTCCCTGCGCTAAAAATCAGCACGAGCAGCGCGATGGACTGGAAATTCACCACTCGCAAAACTCAGAGGAATATCATGGGGTCTTAAGGCAAATCCGTGGAATTCTGCGGAGTAAAACTCCACAAGTTCAGTCCACCCCTAGTGTTTATCTGTGTAGATCAAAAAAGAAACCTTGAATTTGTTGCTTTTTATGGTGTTGACATCATCATGTATCTTTTGGTTGCCTGGAATTTTTTTTTTTTTTTAGAAGAGGATCAATGTATTACAACCCTTTCACTAGCTAACCTGGTACACTTCTCACATCAAGAAAAGCCAAGATGAAATACCCAGTAATCCAAGAGTTATATGGGGCTCTGCCATTGTCAAAGAGATTGAGTGGCAAGTATCCGGCTATGTTTAATTGAACCTATTCACACACACTGTCTTCTATTCGTTTTAATATTCTGGTCCGGATATCAACAGGGGTATGTCTCCAAATTTGAATAGAGAAGGAGGAAAACAGGCTCCCATCGGGGAGGGGGGGGAAAGGGAAAATGCGTTGAAAATACCTTGGTGTTAGGGGGGAACGGATGCCTCGTAAGGGAGAAAGAGGCCAAGCCTCTTCTATTAAGTTGACGGCGCTGGGGATTCCGGCTGCTGACCCCCTAAAGTAGGGTTCAAGGGGATCGTCGAATAATTGCAAAGCTCGCAGTCGAGGGGGAACCAGTCGAGAATGTTCGATCCTGGAAAAATAGTGTATTAGCGGCTGCCAGATGCGGGTGAACTTAGCATCCGTGTGGTTGATACGGGCAGTGAGTAGTTCGAGGGCTAAAACATGCCATAAGCGGAGAAACCATATGGCTACAGGAGGAGGGTGTGATTTCTTCTAGAATAAGGCTATAGACTGCCGGGCAGCTCCTATCATATGTAAAATCAGACGCCAGTCCGTGTATGTCATAGAAGTTAATGTCAAGGGTCTAATGCCTAATAGAGTAACTGTCGGAGAGGAAGGAATAGGGAACCCCACTACATCCTTAATGTGACTAAGAATCTCTTTCCAAAACATCGTGAGTCTCGGGCAAGACCACTGTTGTATTCCTCTTAGGGTGTCCGTACATGGGTTTTCCTGTATCATGTCCTTATATAGGCACAATTCGCCCTGCCCTTATATAGGCATAAAATCCCAGTCCTTATTTAGGCATTAAATCGTGCACTCCAAATACAGGCATGGTCTCCGACATCCGTCCACCCTAACGTCACAACGAGTTCTTGAAGAACAGACCCTTAGGCTTCGGGAGTTTCCCTAGCACAGGACTATTGATTCTTCAAGGACTCATCTATTATGCATGAACCGTTATACCTTGAGGGTTCATCCATGACGTCTTCCGCTGTCCGATTCACGTCAATGCTAACATTCTGAGGTACCTCTCAGGTATAAATATACCTTTCCTAGCCCTTGTAAATCAGAGGAGACCTCGACTTCAGAGGAGCCCGTTTCCCGGCCTGACGCACTGAGAAGACGCTGTCATCCCTGCACGCAGAGAGTCCAGCTTCCAGTGATCTGACTTCCCTCGCGGGGTGTTGGAGTTCGAGTCTGGCAAGAGATTCCCACCTCTCTCATTCTTAAGGTATGGAGCTGACTAGAAACCTAGAGGGACTCTTGGCATACTAGGCATACTAGGCATACTGGGCGTAACATACTCTTAGTATACCATAGTAAGGAATACTTCACCTACTTCATACCTCTCCCTACACCTAGGTTAGGTTAGGTACATTGGGGTAGAACTAGCTTAAAAACGCATCGTATGAGTACTCGCATTTTTAGTCTATGTTATTTATGTAAATGAATATCTACTAAAGATCATGCTAGCGCAGTATTATTTATTTCTACTGCTTACGCTGTACATTATTTATCTTGCATACTGTCTTGTGATCGTAACAGCACATATTACTTACACGAGAAACAAGACTGTTCAATAAATCTTTTATTGAAACGCCCGTCTATTCTTTCTGTGTAACTTTGAGGAAAACTAAGTATGCACGAGTGAGCTGAGTGAAATAGTTATCTATTGTTTCCAAGACTCTGGGACACGTTCTGATTCTAAAAGGGAAACAAAGTTGTCATGTTTTGCGGCTGCCAGAAACTACTCCCTTCTTGTTTATCAAGGAGTTTCTAGTGGCATCTGAGCTAGCTGGCACAAGTAATTAAGTTTAATATACTCGATAGGGACATATTGACCTTAGTCCTATGTCAAACCTATAGGGTATATTATTCCAATGCGCAGAGCCTATTAGGAAATAGGAGCTACACTACACCACCAAATATGAATAAAGTCACCTCTGTCGCCCTGACATCTCCAACACGTCATGGGAAGTTTGGTAACATTTGTTGTAGACGAGTTGGGGTAAAGTACCATCGCGTCATGAGTTTACATGCCGATTCGCATTGCAGAATGCTATGATATACTTTCGGGATGTCCTTCCACAATCGGTCCCAGCTCTCTGGAGGTATGTCTTCGCCGAAGTCCGAATTCCATTGTGTTTGATATGTGTGGGATGAGGGCCGTTGCGAATGCTGTAAGACGGTGTAAGTGTGAGAAATCAGACCCTTCGACCCCTCGAATTTGCGGACTAAGGATTCAAAGGCAGTGAGTTGTCTAGTTGCGCCTTGAATGTAGGCCTGAGAAGGTAGCCAGTGGCGAATCTGATAATATTGCATCCGAGCCCCCTCCATAAGGTGAAAAGCTTTTTTGCATTGATCAAAGGTAAGGAGTTTGTCGCCCTGGAACATATCTTGAATGACGCGACATTCACCGTCAGACCACGCACCAAATGTTCGAGGAATCACTAACAAAATATCGACCTCAAAAATATCGCGGTACAAAAATATCGTGACAAAAATATCGAAGTCAAGAATATCGACATCCTATCTACATCATGGTAAGTACAAAAATATC
>CAWUFW010025755.1:0-40772 GCA_963921515.1 Calotriton arnoldi
GGCCCAGGCACTAATTTATGCAGTGCTACAATCCCAAGAGCACTACCCATGCAGTCCAGCAATCCCCCTGTCACTCCCTGTGCACTCTTCATGCAATAGCCTAGGCACTAATACATTCACTGCTACAATCCCCAGAGCAGTACCTATACACTCCGGCATTCCCCTTGTCACTCTGTGAGCACTCTTCTAATCACCCTGTGTCACATTGGATCTATCCGGGATCGAGAGGACGAAGACTCTATTGACCAGTTACCTCCTTATGTTTCTCCTGTTCTTTGTTTACAGTCGCCGTCGGATTTCTCCATGCAGGACTATCACGTCCCCTTTAACTACGAACAGTGCCCGGAATCCTCGACCCAGCTGACCCCGTCACATGCTCCTATCAGGACTCGGTATCCGGAGGAAGCGGCGCATTTAAACACCGAGCAGGAAGGGAGGAGCGTCGTCAACACGGACCACGGAAGTACAGATTTCGGAGGAAACCTGACGGCGTCCTGGCAAACTCTCCGAGCAGGAAGAGAAGCGTTCATCACCACTTCAGGAGCCGAGGAGAAGAGAACCCCGGAGACACCGCAGAGGAAATCCGAAGAACCTCGTGAAAGGGAACCGGACCCCATCCGGTACCGCGGACAAGCCAGACACACTCCTGGAGGAGTGTGGCTCCCAGAGGTACGTGCCCGCGTACGGGGTTGGTTCTCCAAAGGGTGCGCGACTGGGAGCAATCCGCTTTGTAAGCCTGGGGAGGAAGGAGGGTCGTAGAGGCTGACCCAGTCGTTCGGACAGAGAGAGAGTCCCGACTGGGGTTCGCAATCACTTGGTGACGGTCGAGGTGCTTTTCCCTCACTCCTTTTCCCTAAAAGCTACTCGTGTTTAAAGAGCCTATAGTGAATCCCGTTTTCTTTTCTTTGTTTTCTTTGCCGCATTTGGTCCTCCGCCCCCCGGAACCCAGAGAGAGAGTGAGAGGAAGAAAAGGAGGATCCAGTCACAGACTGTTCCCTACCTCTGACGACAAGACGGAAAGGGACTCTCATCACTTGTAACTGCCCAATAGTGGAGTGTCTTTTAATAAAACTCCCTGTTTCACCATCCTAGCATACTGGTCCATTTTTGGTTATCCACACGAGGTGTCAGAAGTGGGATAATTCCATTGGACTGCAGTAATGGAGAACCTCATACAGCAGCTTATACATAACCAAGAGAAACTCGAGTGGGCTGTGGAGAGGCACATGTCATCGGCCCAAGCTGACAGAGAACTGTTTAGTACATCCATTAACCAACAATTAGAAGGCCTGTACAGAATGTCTGACAGACAGGATGATCTCGCAAAACAGATCCCTGTGAGACAAGGAAACCAGTCCAACTTTCCTACCATATCCCTACAAGAAGTATGCCGCGGGTGAGGACCCAGACGCGTTTCTTCTCAATTTCGAACGGGCAGCCAGAGCGTCCGGGTGGCCAGAACATAAGTGGCCTTTCTTTCTGGCTCCCCTGCTGACCGGCGAGGCTCAGGCCGCGTACCAGGCAGCCAATCCTACAGGTACCTCCTCCTATAATGAAATAAAGGACATCATTTTGGATCAACTTGGGCTGGACGCGGAAGCGTATAGAGTACGCTTTCGGAAAGAGAAAGGAAGCCCTGGAGATACCCCGAAAACGTTGTTCCATAAACTAAAAACAGCCGCAGATCAATGGTTAAAGCCTCAAGAACGAACAAAAGAGGAGATAATGTCATTGATTTATCTCGAACACTTCTTGGAGGCCCTACTCTTCCCTACACAGAGATGGCTCAAACAACATACGCACCTCTCTGTGGAGCAAGCAGTGGAAATGGTGACCACCTACTCTAGAGCCCAACCCAGACCGTCTCCTTGGGAGGTAGAGAAAAACCAACGCCATGGGCCTGGAAAACCTGAAAAAAAATTCAGCAAAACCCCGATAGACAACATAAAATTGTGCCCACCAAAAACCGAACTCTTACCGGTGAAAGGACCCAAATGCTTTGACTGTGGTGCCTGGGGTCATATAGCCCGGTTTTGTCCCCAGAAAAGGAATACAGAAGAACCCATGGATGTCAGTTACCTCCCGAGACATGTCCTGTATACTGAGGAACTGGGTACAGGGTTTTATGTAAGTTTAGTCATCGAAGGGATCTGTGTGAAAACGCTTCTAGATTCGGGTTGTAGACAATCGGTAATTCAAAGCTCATTAGTTAGACCAGAAAATCTAATAGAACACGACAAATACCCATCAGGTGCGTACATGGGGACGTAAAGACGTACCCAGCAGCCCAAGTGACTGTAAGATTGCCGGATGGAAGGGTCCTACAGGTCACCGTAGGGGTATTGCCCAATCTACCTGAGAGACTGATATTAGGTACTGATCATCCTGAGTTCATGAGACTCCTTAGAGAGAAAATAAAAGGGAGACCAAACACCTCTCCCGCTTTCCTAACTCAGGCTCCTTGGGAGGGGGATAAGAACTTCCGGTATGCCCAGAAAAATGACCCTACTCTTCAAGTAGCTTGGCAGCAGGCATCCGTTCCTTCCACCACCTATCCCTCCTTCTTAATAGAACAAGACCTTCTCTATAGGAAGGGAACCCCAACATCTCCCAAACAGCTACTTGTCCCACAGAGCTTCAGGGAGCAGGTCATGTTTTTCGCACACAGTCATCTGCTGGCCGGCCATACTGGGGCCCAAAAAACCAGCCAGAATATTCTAGAACATTTCTATTGGCCTGGTATACATGCGCACATTGATAAATACTGTAAAGAGTGCAAAATATGCCAAAAGAAGAATCCCTACCGTCCCCCGGCTGAACCCTTACAACCCCTACCAATCATAGGGAAACCATTTGAGCGTGTAGGTATGGACCTCATAGGACCCCTACCTAGATCAAGAAAAGGCAATCAGTACGCCCTGGTCCTCATCGATTATGCCACGAGGTATCCAGAAGCCTTCCCCTTACGGACCCCTAATACTTCTACCATCTGTGAGAAACTGATAGAACTCTTCTTACGTGTGGGGTTCCCCCGGGAGATTCTCACGGATCAGGGTACACCGTTCGTGTCACGTCTAATGGGTCAGGTGTGTAAATCTTTGGATGTCACCCAAATAAGAACCTCAGTGTACCACCCCCAAACAGACGGGTTGTGCGAACGGTATAATGGCACGATCAAGCTGACCCTCAAAAAAATGATGTCAGCAGAGGGAAAAGACTGGGATGCGCTACTGCCCTTGTCTTGTTCGTTATTCGCTGTCAAAAACAGAGCAGCTTGGGGTGTTCACCGTTCGAACACTTGTACGGGAGACAGCCGCGTACTCTCTTGGAGATGACCAAGGAGGCTTGGGAAAGAGAAAGGTTAGAAGAGAACCAACCCTTCCTTGACTATTCCGAGAAACTAAAGTCTTGGTTGTCCAAGTTGCGAGAGTTTGCCCGTGACAACCTTGAGAAGGCTCAGAGGAGACAGCAAGTGTTTTACGACAAGGGCAAGAAGTGGCGACATCTGCAGGTACATGATTGGGTAGTAGTCCTCTTACCATCCTACCTACCTAAAGCCAGAGCAGAATGGAAAGGCCCCTATGAGGTGATTGACAAAATAGGTCTGACAACCTACCGTCTCCGCCTTAGTAAAAACAAAACCCAGATATTTCACATTAACTTACTAAAAAAAATGATTGGGACCACCACCCAAATCCACCCTAATGGTAGATCCAGAACCAGGAAAGACAACATCTACACTTCCCCAACTGGACATAAACGAAACCCTGCACGAGACACAAAGGGAAAAATTGGAAGCCCTGCTCTCCTCTTTTTCTTCTATCTTTTCTGATAGTCCAGGACGGACCAACCTGATAGAACATACCATCCCTTCTACACCAGGAAAAACCATAAGGCAACAGCCTTATCGAATTCCCGCAGCCCTTTGAAAGGCCATTGAGGACGAAATACAGAGTATGCTCGCCTCGGGAATCATACGACCCTCCAAAAGCAACTGGTCCTCACCTGTGGACTTAGTACCTAAACCAGACGGGTCTGTGAGATTCTGTATAGATTTCAGAGCCGTGAATTCTATTACCCAGTTTGATTCTTATCCCCTGCCTCGGGTAGATGAATTAATTGAACAACTTGGGGAAGCACAGTACATAACCACCATAGATCTGACCAAGGGATATTGGCAGGTTCCCCTTTCCCCACAAGACCAACCCAAAACCGCCTTTTCCACTCCCTCTGGCCTATATGAGTTCACTGTTCTTCCCTTTGGCCTTCATGGCGCACCGGCTACATTTCAACGCCTTATGGACGTGGTATTGCGAGACCATTGGGAGTACTCCTCTGCGTACCTCGATGACATCGTAATATACAGTCCAAATTGGGAACAACATCTCTTCCATTGTCAAAAGGTATTTCAAGCCCTACGAGAAGCAGGGTTGCATATCAACTCCAAGAAGTCCAGGGTGGCCTACCATAAAGTCCGCTATTTGGGGTATTTCTTGGGGAATGGCTTAATAGAACCCCAACATGAAAAAATAAGAGCCATTTCCAACACTCCATTCCCCACAACCAAGAAGGGAGTCAGGGCATTCTTGGGGTTACTTGGGTACTATCGCCGCTTCATTCCTCATTACTCCCAGATAGCCTCTCCTCTAACCGATCTCCTGCGGAAAGACGTTAGGGAAAAAGACCTCCTATCACCGCCCTTGCCAACCGTCCAGGCCTTTCAAGACCTGAAACAGGCTATTACATCCAGTCCTGTTTTAATATCTCCCAATTTCAAAAAGCCTTTCATCCTCCAAACCGATGCCTCTGACACGGGTCTGGGTGCCGTCCTGTCCCAAATGTCTGAGGACGGCGTTGAACAACCTATCGCCTTTATCAGTCGCAAGCTGTTCCCCCGTGAGAAGAACTACCCTGTCATTGAAAAGGAGTGTCTAGCGGTCAAATGGGCGGTGGAAAAGATGCGATATTACCTTGAGGGTTCCCCTTTTGTCCTGTACACTGATCATGCTCCCCTTCAGTGGTTAAGCCGCAATAAAGGGAACAACGCCAGGGTCCTGAGGTGGTTCCTCTCCCTTCAACCCTTCACTTTTGAAGTCAGGCACCGGAAAGGTAGACTCAATGCTAACGCTGACTTCCTGTCCCGTGTCGATCAGTTTCCCGATCGTGAACTGTCTAGGGGGGGAATGTATCACATTGGATCTATCCGGGATCGAGAGGACGAAGACTCTATTGACCAGTTACCTCCTTATGTTTCTCCTGTCCTTTGTTTACAGTTGCCGTCGGATTTCTCCGTGCAGGACTATCACGTCCCCTTTAACTACGAACAGTGCCCGGAATCCTCGACCCAGCTGACCCCGTCACATGCTCCTATCAGGACTCGGTATCCGGAGGAAGCGGCGCATTTAAACACCGAGCAGGAAGGGAGGAGCGTCGTCAACACGGACCACGGAAGTACAGATTTCGGAGGAAACCTGACGGCGTCCTGGCAAACTCTCCGAGCAGGAGGAGAAGCGATCATCACCACTTCAGGAGCCGAGGAGAAGAGAACCCCGGAGACACCGCGGAGGAAATACGAAGAACCTCCTGAAAGGGAGCCGGACCCCATCCGGTACCGCGGACAAGCCAGCCACACTCCTGGAGGAGTGTGGCTCCCAGAGGTACGTGCCCGCGTACGGGGTTGGTTCTCCAAAGGGGGCGCGACTGGGAGCAATCCGCTTTGTAAGCCTGGGGAGGAAGGAGGGTCGTAGAGGCTGACCCAGTCGTTCGGACAGAGAGAAAGTCCCGACTGGGGTTCGCAATCACTTTGTGACGGTCGAGGTGCTTTTCCCTCACTCCTTTTCCCTAAAAGCTACTCGTGTTTAAAGAGCCTATAGTGAATCCCGTTTTATTTTCTTTGTTTTCTTTGACGCATTTGGTCCTCTGCCGCCCGGAACCCAGAGAGAGAGTGGGAGGAAGAAAAGGACGATCCAGTCACAGACTGTTCCCTACCTCTGACGACAAGACGGAAAGGGACTCTCATCACTTGTAACTGCCCAATAGTGGAGTGTCTTTTAATAAAACTCCCTGTTTCACCATCCTAGCATACTGGTCCATTTTTGGTTATCCACACCCTGTCAGCACCGTATACTTATCCAATCACTGTGCCAATACCTAAGCACTTATAAATTCACCATGTAGTATCTTTGCAGCACTCTAATCATCCAGTCACTAACCATGTGTTTATGCAATGACCCAGCCACTAACAGATGCACTTCTACAATCCCCTGATCACTACTGATGCAGTCCAGCCATCTCCTTGTCACTACCCATGCACTCCTCCAATCACGCAGCCAGCACAATGTACTTATGCAATCAGTCCGGCAAAACCCAAGCACTTATAAATTCACCATGTACTCTCCTTACAGTACTGTAATCATCCAGTCACTACCCATGTACTGATGCAATGGCCCAGGCACTAACACATGCACTGCTACAATCCCCAGAGCACTACCCATGCAGTCCAGCAATCCCTCTGTCACTCTCTGTGCACTCTTCCAATCACTCTGCCAGCACCATATACTTATCTAATCGCTCTGCCAAAACCCCAGCACTTATAAATTCACCATGCAGTCTCCTTGCAGTACTCTAATCATCCAGTCACTATGCATGTACTCATGCAATGGCCAAGGCACTAACTCATGCAGTGCTAAAATCTCCAGAGCACTACCCATGCAGTCCAGCAATCCCCCTGTCACTCCCTGAGCACTCTTCCAATCACCCTGCCAGCACCATGTCCCTATCCAATCAGTCCGCCAAAACCCAAGCATTTATAAATTCACCATGCACTCTCCTTGCAGTACTCTAAACATCCAGTCACTACCCATGTAGTCATGCAATGACCCAGGCACTAACACATGCACTGCTACAATCCCCTGAGCACTTCCCATGCAGACCTCTAGCCACCTACACACTACTGATTCACTCCTCCAATTACCCAGGAAGTACCCATGCACTCCAGAAATCCCTCTGTCACTACCCATGCACTCCTCCAATCACCCAGCCAGCACTATGTACTTATCCAATCACTCCGCCAAAACCCAAGCAGTTATAAAATCGCCATGCACTGTCCTTGCAGCACTCTAATCATCCAGTCAGTACCCATGTACTCATGCAATGACCCAGGCACTAACACATGCACTGCTACAATCCCCTGAGCACTACTGATGCAGTCCAGCCATCTCCTTGTCACTACCCATGCACTCCTCCAATCACCCTGCCAGCACCATGTACTTATCCAATCAGTCCGCCAAAACCCAAGCACTTATAAATTCACCATGCACTCTCCTTGCAGTACTCTAATCATCCAGTCACTACCCATGTACTCATGCAATGACCCAGGCACTAACACATGCAGTGGTACAATCCCCTGTGCACTGCTCATGCAGTCTTCCAATCACCCAGCCAGCACCATGTACTTATCCAATCACTCTGCCAAAATCCAAGCACTTATAAAATCACCATGCTCTCTCCTTGTAGCACTCTAATCATCCAGTCACTACTCATGTACTCATGCAATGACCCAGGCATTAACTCATGGCAAATACAGAGGAGGTCATGCTAATCACAGGGGCACCCCAACGCATAGTGTTCCCTAGTGTATGTAGGTTTTTTACTGTTTTCTAAGTGTCTTTTAGCATAACACTGGCTCTAGGCCTGGTTAGTCAGAGTCAGTTACCACCAGTACCCGTCAGCAAAAAGTTGGGGGCACAGGAGGACTTTCTGCTCCTCTGTTGGTTCTTTCAGCACATCTCTTGCTTCTTCCTGCACTTTTCTTCGTCTTTCTGGACTTCTGTTGCCTCTTTCTGCATTTGTCTTGCTTCTTTCTGTGCTTTTCTTCCTCTTTCTTCACATGTCCTACCTTTGTAGGCATAGTTAGAAATTAGCATTTAAAAAACCTTTGAAATTCACTGAAAAAACCATAGGTTTCAGGGACGTTATAGTTAGAAATTAGCATTTAAAAACCTTAGAAATTCACTGAAAAAACCATAGGTTTCAGGGACGTTATAGTTAGAAATTAGCATTTAAAAACCTTAGAAATTCACTGAAAAAACCACAGGTTTCAGGGACGTTATAGTTAGTTGGACATTTCACTCATACAAAACCAGAGAAATTCGGCCGTTATAGTTAGTTCAGCTAACTATAACTCGCGCCCCCGCAATGCACTGCTGATGACGTCACATATTACATCATTCATGACATGGTCAGTGACATCACTGATGACATCTCAAATGACATCACTGATGACATCACTGATGACATCATCCACGTGATAATCTGATCCACCTCCTCATACCCTAATATAACCTTTGATACACCCACTCTAAAATACAGACTACCATTTTCGAAACCATAGACACACCAATACCAGTTAGTACATACCCACTCACTAATTCCTAGGTCTACACACACATCCACACATCCACTCATTCACCCATACAGTTACTCATACATGCAGTCAACCATCAATACGGCATTATCATATGCACTCAGATGTCTATACAGACACTCACACACTGCCACTCATCCATAGAGTTACTCACACACTTAGTCAGTCATGCAAAGAATCAATCACACTCCCATTTACTCACCTATACAGTTATACACACACCACCTCACTTATTCAAACATATACTAACACATACTTACACTCTTATACGATAACTAATACAAGCACACACTGATCAATACAGCCACTCTCACAATCACTCACTCTCACATATAGTCATTTATACACTCCAACACTCACATATATTGCCTTTCACATATGCAGTCACTCACACATGTACCACTGAGGCATCCATTCACTCACCAACACACCCATATACACACTCACCCACCCATACAGCCCTTCACAGATGCACTCTTGAACCCATACACCCAGTGAATCATCCACTCACACATCTATGCACAGAGTCACAGCCCCCCACCCACCCACACAGACACTCAGGCACCCATACAGATTCTCAGATAACCAATCAATAACCCATATAGATCCTCATTTAGCTACTCACCAACCCTTTCAACCGCTTATACACCAACTGACAAACTAAACTGTGTGAATGTCTGTATCAGTCACTAACCCATGCATTCAGTAAGACACATTTAATCACTCACTTATACAGTCAGTCACGCACCTACTAAATCATCCATCCAGACACTTATACACCCACTCATTCTTCAATACACCTTGGCATATATATAAAACATATTTAAACTTTATAGAAACACACAGTCACTGGATGATGTCATCAGCGATGTCATTTGAGATGTCATCAGTGATGTCATCAGTGATGTCACTGACCATGACATGAATGATGTAATATGTGACGTCATCAGCAGTGCATTGCGGGGGCGCGAGTTATAGTTAGCTGAACTAACTATAACGGCCGAATTTCTCTGGTTTTGTATGAGTGAAATGTCCAACTAACTATAACGTCCCTGAAACCTGTGGTTTTTCAGTGAATTTCTAAGGCTTTTAAATGCTAATTTCTAACTATAACGTCCCTGAAACCTATGGTTTTTTCAGTGAATTTCAAAGGTTTTTTAAATGCTAATTTCTAACTATAACGTCCCTGAAACCTATGGTTTTTCAGTGAATATATATATATCTATATATATATATATATTCACTGAAAAAACCATAGGTTTTAGGGACAGTTATAGTTAGTTGGACATTGCACTCGTACAAAACCCGTGAAATTCCCCTGTTATAGTTAGTTCAGCTAACTATAACTCGCGCCCCGCAATGCACTGCTGATGACGTCACATATTACATCACTCATGACATGGTCAGTGACATCACTGATGACATCACTGATGACATCTCAAATGACATCACTGATGACTCACTGATGACATCATCCAGTGACTGTGTGTTTCTGTAAAGTTTAAATATGTTTAATATATATAGGGAAAGGCGTATTGAAGAATGAGTGGGTGTATAAGTGTCTGAATGGATGATTTAGTACGTGAGTGACTGACTCTACAAGTGAGTGATTAAACGTATCTTACTGAATGCATGGGTTAGTGACTAAACTGTGTGAATGTCTGTATCCGTCTGTTTGTTGGTGTGTAAGTGGATGCATGGATTTGCGAATAGCTACATGAGTGTCTATATGGGTTATTGATTGGTTCTCTGAGTATCTGTATGGCTGCCTGAGTGTTTGTGTGGGTGGGGTATGTGTGACTCTATACATAGATGTGTGAGTGGGTGATTCACTGGGTGCATGATTTGAAGAGTGCATCTGTGATGGACTGCTTGGGTGGGTGAGTGTGTGTATGGGTGTGTTAGTGAGTGAATGTATATCTCAGTGGTACATGTGCGAGTAACTACATATGTAAAAGGCAGTATATATGTGTGTTAGAGTATTTAAATGGCTATAAGTGAGAGTGTGTTATTGTGAGAGTGGCTGTATGGATGCGTGTGTGCTTGTATCAGTTATTGTATAAGAGCGTAAGAATGTGCTAGTATTTGTATGAGTAAGTGAGCTGGTGTGTGTATAACTGTATAGGTGAGTAAATGGGTGTGTGATTAATTTTTTGCATGACTGACTAGGTGTGTGAGTACCTCTATGGATGAGTGGCGGTGTGTGAGTGTTTATATAGGTGTATGAGTGCATATGATAGTCCTGTACTGAGTGACTGTAAGTATGAGTGACTGTACAGGTGAGTGAGTGGATGTGTGTGTAGACCTAAGAATCAGTGAGTGCGTATGTAGTTTTTGATGTTGGAGTGTCTATGGTTTTGAGAATGGCAGTCTGTAATTTAGAGTGGGTGTATCAAAAGTTATATTAGGGTGTGAGAAGATGCATGAAATTATCACATGGATGATGTCATCAGTGATGTCATTTGAGATGTCATCAGTGATGTCACTGACCATGTCATGAGTGATGTAATATGTGAAGTCATCAGCAGTGCATTGCGGGGGCGCGAGTTATAGTTAGCTGAACTAACTATAACAGGGGAATTTCACGGGTTTTGTACGAGTGCAATGTCCAACTAACTATAACTGTCCCTAAAACCTATGGTTTTTTCAGTGAATTTCAAAGGTTTTTTAAATGCTAATTTCTAACTATAACGTGTCTGAAACCTAGGGTTTTTTCAGTGAATTTCAAAGGTTTTTTAAATGCTAATTTCTAACTATAACGTGCCTGAAACCTATGGTTTTTTCAGTGAATTTCAAAGGTTTTTTAAATGCTAATTTCTAACTATAACGTGCCTGAAACCTATGGTTTTTTCAGTGAATTTCAAAGGTTTTTTAAATGCTAATTTCTAACTATAACGTGCCTGAAACCTATGGTTTTTTAAGTGAATTTCAAAGGTTTTTTAAATGCTAGTTTCTAACTATGCCAACAGAGGTAGGACATGTGAAGAAAGAAGAAAAACGCACAGAAAGAAGCAAAAGATGTGCAGAAAGAACCAACAGAGGAGCAGAAAGAGGCCTTGTTGCAAAATCATCCTGTGCCCACAACTTTTTCAGACGGGTACTGGTGGTAACTGACTCTGACTAACCAGGGCCAGTGCACGTTTGCACAGTGGTGAAGGGAGGGGGGGCCTGAGGTGACATGTGTGCAAACGCACCCCGTGGCGCGTTTTAAGTTGCGGGATTAAGTCCCCTTGAATTCTGAGGGTCCCTGGGGTCCAACTAGCCCCCCAGGTACCTACAGTTAGGACCACAGAGCTGAGTTGCAGAGAGGCGTTCCGAGGCCACGCACCTTTTTCACCTCTCTGCAACGCACCTCTGTTGTGCTTACTGAAGGTACCTGGTGGGCTAGTTGGCCCCCAGGATTCAAAGGGAATTAACTCCCCAACTTAAAACGCACCACAGGGCGTGTTTGCGCACATGTCACCTGAGGCCCCGCCCCCTCCCTTCACCACTGTGCAAACGCGCCCCGTGGCGCGTTTTAAGTTGGGGGATTAGGTCACCTTGAATCCTGAGAGTCCCTGGGGCCCAACCAGCCCACCAGGTACTTCCAGTAAGCACCACAGGCCTGCGTTGCAACGCCTGTAACAAATTGTGCAGTTGTGTTTAGGTAGTGAAGAGGGTCGTGCTGGGGGTAGTGTTTTAGGGTTTAGGGTAGTGCAGTGGTGTTTGTGTAGTGTAGGGGGTCATGCTGGGGGTAGATTTAGGGTTTAGGGTAGTGCAGTGGTATTTGGGTAGTGTAGGGAGTCGTGCTGGGGGAGTGTTTTAGGGTTTAGGGTAGTACAGTGGTGTTTGGGTAGTGTAGGGGGTCGTGCTGGGGTTAGTGTTTTAGGGTTTTAGGGTTTAGGGTAGTGCAGTGGTGTTTGGGTAGTGTAGGGGATACTGCTGGGGGTAGTGTTTTAGGGTTTAGGGTAGTGCAATGGTGTTTGGGTAGTGTAGGGGGTACTGCTGGGGGTAGTGTTTTAGGGTTTAGGGTAGTGCAGTGGTGTTTGGGTAGCGTAGGGGTACTGCTGGGGGTAGTGTTTTATGGTTTAGGGTAGTGCAGTGGTGTTTGGGTAGTGTAGGGGTTCGTGCTGGGGGTAGTTTTTTAGGATTTAGGGTAGTGCAGTGGTGTTTGTGTAGTGTAGGAGGTCGTGTTTTAGGGTTTAGGGTAGTGCAGTGGTCTTTGGGTAGTGTAGGGAGTCGTGCGGGGGTATTGTTTTAGAGTTTAGGGTAGTGAAGTGGTCTTTGGGTAGTGTAGGGGGTTGTGCGGGGGTAGTGTTTTAGGGATTAGGGTAGTGCATTGGTATTTGGGTAGTGTAGGGGGTCATGCGGGGGTAGTGTTTTAGGGTTTAGGGCAGTGCAGTGGTGTTTAGGTAGTGTAGGGGGTCGTGCTGGGGGAGTGTTTTAGGGTTTAGGGCAGTGCAGTGGTGTTCGGGTAGTGTAGGGGGTCGTGCTGGGGGAGTGTTTTAGGGTTTAGGGCAGTGCAGTCGTGTTCGGGTAGTGTAGGGGGTCGTGCTGGGGGAGTATTTTAGGGTTTAGGGTAGTGCAGTAGTGTTCGGGTAGTGTAGGGGGTCATGCTGGGGGTAGTGTTCTAGGGTTTAGGGCAGTGCAGTGGTGTTCGGGCAGTGTAGGGGTCTTGCTGGGGGTGGTGTTTCAGGGTTTAGGGGCAGTGGTGTTCGGGCAGTGTAGGGGTCGTGCAGGGGGTGGTGTTTCAGGGTTTAGGGCAGTGCAGTGGTGTTCGGGCAGTGTAGGGGGTCATGCTGGGGGTGGTGTTTCAGGGTTTGGGGCAGTGCAGTGGTGTTCGAGCAGTAAAGGGGGTCATGCTGGGGGTGGTGTTTCAGGGTTTAGGGCAGTGCAGTGGTGTTCGGGCAGTGTAGGGGGTGGTGTTTCAGGGTTTAGGGCAGTGCAGTGGTGTTCGGGCAGTGTAGGGGGCGGTGCAGGGGGTGGTGTTTCAGGGTTTAGGGCAGTACAGTGGTGTTCGGGCATTGTAGGTGGTGGTGCTGGGGCTGGTGTTGCAGGGTTTAGGGCAGTGCAGTGGTGTTTGGGCAGTGAAGGGGGTCGTGCTGGGGCTGGTGTTTCAGGGTTTAGGGCAGTGCAGTGGTGTTCGGGCAGTGTAGGAGGTCGTGCTGGGGCTGGTGTTTCAGGGTTTAGGGCAGTGCAGTGGTGTTCGGGCAGTGTAGGGGGTCATGCTGGGGCTGGTGTTTCAGGGTTTAGGGCAGTGCAGTGGTGGACGGGCAGTGTAGGGGGTCTTGCTGGGGCTGGTGTTTCAGAGTCTAGGGCAATGCAGTGGTGTTCGGGCAGTGTAGGTGGTCTTGCTGGGGCTGGTGTTTCAGGGTTTAGGGCAGTGCAGTGGTGTTCGGGCAGTGTAGGGGGTCGTGCTGGGGGTGGTGTTTCAGGGTTTAGGGCAGTGCAGTGGTGTTCGGGCAGTGTAGGGGGTCGTGCTGGGGCTAGTGTTTCAGGGTTTAGGGCAGAGCAATGGTGCTCAGGCAGTGTAGGGGGTTGTGCTGGGGGTGATGTTTCAGGGTTTAGGGCAGTGCAGTGGTGTTAGGGCAGTGTAGGGGGTCGTGCTGGGGGTGGTGTTTCAGGGTTTAGGGCAGTGCAGTGGTGTTCCGGCAGTGTAGGGGGTCGTGCAGGGGGTGGTGTTTCAGGGTTTAGTGCAGTGGTGTTCGAGCAGTGTATGGGGTCGTGCTGGGGTGGTGTTTCAGGGTTTAGGGCAGTGCAGTAGTTTTCGGGCAGTGTAGGCGGTCGTGCTGGGGGTGGTGTTTCAGGGTTTAGGGCAGTGCAGTAGTTTTCGGGCAGTGTAGGCGGTCGTGTTGGGGCTGGTGTTTCAGGGTTTAGGGCAGTGCAGTGGTGTTCGGGCAGTGTACGGGGTTGTGCTGGGGCTGGTGTTTCAGAGTTTAGGGCAGTGCAGTGGTGTGCGGGCAGTGTACGGGGTCGTGCTGGGGCTGGTGTTTCAGGGTTTTGGGCAGAGCAGTGGTGTTCGGGCAGTGTAGGGGGTCGTGCCGGGGTGGTGTTTCAGGGTTTAGGGCAGTGCAGTGGTGTTCAGGCAGTGTAGGGGGTCTTGCTGAGGCTGGTGTTTCACGGTTTAGGGCAGTGCAGTGGTGTTCGGGCAGTGTAGGGGGTCGGCCTGGGGCTGGTGTTTCAGGGTTTAGGGCAGTGCAGTGGTGTTCGGGCAGTGTAGGGGGTCTTGCTGGGGGTAGTGTGTCAGGGTTTAGGGCGGTGCAGTGGTGTTCGTGCAGTGTAGGGGGTCGTGCTGGGGGTGGTGTTTCAGGGTTTAGGGCAGTGCAATAGTGTTCGGGCAGTGTAGGGGGTCATGCAGGGGGTGGTGTTTCAGGGTTTAGGGCAGGGCAGTGGTGTTCTGGCAGTGTAGGGGGTCATGCTGGGGGTGGGGTTTCAGGGTTTAGGGCAGTACAGTGGTGTTCGGGCAGTGTAGGGGGTCGTGCAGGGGGTGGTGTTTCAGGGTTTAGGGCAGTGCAGTGGTGTTCGGGCAGTGTAGGGGGTCGTGCTGGGGCTGGTGTTTCAGGGTTTAGGGCAGTGCAGTGGTGTTCGGGCAGTGTAGGGGGTCTTGCTGGGGGTGGTGTTTCAGGGTTTAGGGCAGTGGTGTTCGGGCAGTGTAGGGGGCCTTGCTGGGGGTGATGTTTCAGGGTTTAGGGCAGTGCAGTGGTGTTCGGGCAGTGTAGGGGGTCTTGCTGGGGGTAGTGTTTCAGTGTTTAGGGCAGAGCAGTGGTGTTCGTGCAGTATAGGGGTCGTGCTGGGGTTGGTGTTTCTGGGTTTAGGGCAGTGCAGTAGTGTTCGAGCAGTGTAGGGGGTCGTGCAGGGGGTGGTGTTTCATGGTTTAGTGCAGTGGTGTTCGGGCAGTGTAGGGGGTCGCGCTGGGGGTGGTGTTTCAGGGTTTAGGGCAGTGCAGTGGTGTTCGGGCAGTGTAGGGGGTCATGCACGGGGTGGTGTTTCAGGGTTTAGGGCAGTGCAGTGGTGTTCGGGCAGTGTAGGGTGTTGTGCTGGGGCTGGTGTTTCAGGGTTCAGGGCAGTGCAGTGGTGTTCAGGCAATGTAGGGGGTCGTGCTGAGGCTGGTGTTTCACGGTTTAGGGCAGTGCAGTGGTGTTCGGGCAGTGTAGGGGGTCATGCTGGGGCTGGTGTTTCAGGGTTTAGGGCAGTGCAGTGGTGTTCGGGCAGTGTAGGCGGTCGTGCTGGGGCTGGTGTTTCAGGGTTTAGGGCAGTGCAGTGGTGTTCGGGCAGTGTAGGGGGTCATGCTGGGGCTGGTGTTTCATGGTTTAGGGCAGTGCAGTGGTGCTCGGGCAGTGTAGGGGGTCGTGCTGGGGGTGATGTTTCAAGGTTTAGGGCAGTGCAGTGGTGTTCGGGCAGTGTAGGGGGTCGTGCTGGGGCTGGTGTTTCAGGGTTTAGGGCAGTGCAGTGGTGTTCGGGCAGTGTAGGGGGTCGTGCTGGGGCTGGTGTTTCAGGGTTTTGGGCAGAGCGGTGGTGTTTGGGCAGTGTAGGGGGTCATGCTGGGGGTAGTGTTTCAGGGTTTAGGGCAGTGCAGTGGTGTTCGGGCAGTGTAGGGGGTCGTGCTGGGGGTGGTGTTTCAGGGTTTAGGTCATTGGTGTTCGGGCAGTGTAGGGGGTCTTGCTGGGGGTGATGTTTCAGGGTTTAGGGCAGTGCAGTGGTGTTCGGGCAGTGTAGGGGGTCGTGAAGGGGGTGGTGTTTCAGGGTTTAGGGCAGTGCAGTGGTGTTCGGGCAGTGTAGGGGGTCGTGAAGGGGGTGGTGTTTCAGGGTTTAGGGCAGTGCAGTGGTGTTCGGGCAGTGTAGGGGGTCGTGTCCGACCACAGCTGCGTCCACTTCAGCTTCAGAAAGACTGCGACCCACCACCACCCGCAACAGGCTCCCCGCTGGAGCTGGAGCAAGATCACCGCCGAGCAGCTCACCGCCTCCCTCAGCCAGAACACACCCACCAACACAACGGACCCAAACGAAGCAGCCAGCAACCTCGCCAAGTGGCTGACCGCCTGCGCCGACGACCTCGCACCACTAAAAAACCCTCCCAGCAGACCCGGAAGCAAGAAAACCCCTTGGTTCACCAACGAACTCAAGGAATCCAAGAAGAACTGCCGCACTCTCGAGAAAACCTGGCGACTCGACCAGACCACAGACAACAGGACCGCCCTCAAGCACGCCACCCGCAAACACCACCAGCTGATCCGTGCCACCAAGAAGTCGGCACTCAAAGAACGACTGGACAACAACGCCCATGACAGCAAGGAACTTTTCAGCATCGTCAAAGAGTTCTCCAACCCCAGCGCCGGAAACAACGACATCACCCCTCGCAAGACCTCTGCAACTCACTCTCCGCGTTCTTCCACCGCAAGATCACCGACATACATAACAGCTTCGACGCACAAACCACGCACCCTACCGCCGAACCAACGCCAGCCACCACCACCCTCTGCAACTGGACCCCGATCAGCACCGAAGACACCACCCGCACGATGAACTCCATCCACTCCGGATCACCAACCGACCCCTGCCCACACCACGTCTTCAACAAAGCCGACGCCACCATCGCACCCCATCTCCGGGACATCATCAACTCCTCCTTCCACACCGCCACCTTCCCGGAGAGCTGGAAGCACGCCGAGCTTACCGCCCTCCTGAAGAAACCAACGGCGGACCCCACCGACCTCAAGAACTACCGTCCCATCTCGCTCCTTCCGTTTCCGGCCAAAGTCATCGAGAAGACCGTCAACAGACAGCTTGCCGCCTTCCTCGAGACGAATGGATCCTCGACCCCTCGCAGTCCGGGTTTCGGGCCAACCACAGCACCGAGACCGCCCTTATCGCAGCCACCGACGACATCAGAACCCTAACCGACAACGGGGAAACAGCTGCCCTCATCCTCTTGGACCTCTCCGCGGCGTTCGACACCGTCTGCCACCGCACCCTAGTGAAGCGCCTCAGCAACATCGGAATCCGAGAGAAAGCACTGGAATGGATCATCTCGTTCCTCGCCGGAAGAACCCAGAGAGTCCGCCTCCCCCGTTCAGATCCGAAGCCACCGAAGTCATCTGCGGCGTTCCACAAGGATCTTCACTCAGCCCAACCCTCTTCAACGTCTACATGAGCCCCCTCGCAGCCATCGCACGCCAACACAACCTCAACATCATCTCCTACGCCGACGACACCCAGCTGATCCTCTCCCTCACCAATGACCCCACCACCGCCAGAGCCAACCTACACGACGGGATGAGAGACGTCGCCGACTGGATGAGGAACAGCCGCCTTAAACTGAACTCAGACAAGACGGAAGTCCTCATCCTGGGCTCATCACCCTCCGCCTGGGACGACTCCTGGTGGCCCCCGGCCCTGGGCACCGCGCCCAAGCCAACGGACCACGCACGCAACCTGGGCTTCATCCTGGACTCCTCCCTGTCGATGACCAGACAAGTCAACGCCGTCTCATCTTCATGCTTCAACACCCTGCGCATGCTCCGCAAGATCTTCAGATGGATCCCCACTGAAACCAGGAAGACCGTCACCCAGGCACTCGTCACCAGCCGACTGGACTATGGGAACACCCTCTACGCCGGAACCACAGCCAAACTTCAAAAAAGACTCCAGCGCATCCAGAACGCCTCCGCACGACTCATCCTGGACATCCCCCGACACAGCCACATCACCGGACACCTGAAAGACCTGCACTGGCTCCCCGTCAGCAAGAGAATCACGTTCAGACTCCTCACCCACGCACACAAGGCCCTCCACGACCTGGGCCCAAAGTACCTCAACGACCGCATGACCTTCTACACGCCCACACGCCAGCTACGATCAACCAGCCACGCCCTCGCCACCGTACCACGCATCCGCAGAACCACCGCCGGAGGAAGATCCTTCTCCTACCTGGCAGCCAAGACCTGGAACTCCCTCCCCACTCACCTTCGGCGAACCCAGGACCATCTCTCCTTCAGGAAGCAGCTCAAGACCTGGCTGTTCGAGCAGTAACTTACCCCCTTCCCCAGCGCCTTGAGACCCTCCCGGGTGAGTAGCGCGCTCTATAAATGCCGTGATTGATTGATTGATTGAGTGCTAGGGGTGGTGTTTCAGGGTTTAGGGCAGTGCAGTGGTGTTCGGGCAGTGTAGGGGGTCATGCAGGGGCTGGTGTTTCAGGGTTTAGGGCAGTGCAGTGGTGTTCGGGCAGTGTAGGTGGTCGTGCTGGGGGTAGTGTTTTAGGGTTTAGGGTAGTGCAGTGGTGCTTGTGTAGTGTAGGGGTCGTGCTGGGGGTAGTGTTTTAGGGTTTCGGGTAGTGCAGTGGTGTTTGTGTTGTGTTGGGTGTCATGTTTTAGGGTAGTGCAGTGGTGTTTGGGTAGTGTAGGGGGTCGTGCTGGGGTTAGTGTTTTAGGATTTAGGTTAGTGCAGTGGTGTTTGGGTAGTGTAGGGGGTCGTGCTGGGGGTAGTGTTTTAGGGTTTAGGGTAGTGCAGTGGTGTTTGTGTAGTGTAGGGGGTCGTGCTGGGGGTAGTGTTTTAGGGTTTAGGGTAGTGCATTGGTGCTTGTGTAGTGTAGGAGGTCGTGCTGGGGGTAGTGTTTTAGGGTTTAGGGTAGTGCAGTGGTGTTTGTGTAGTGTAGGGGGTCATGTTTTAGGGTAGTGCAGTGGTGTTTGGGTAGTGTAGGGGGTCGTGCTGGTGGTAGTGTTTTAGGATTTAGGTTAGTGCAGTGGTGTTTGGGTAGTGTAGGGGTCGTGCTGGGGGTAGGGTTTTAGGGTTTAGGATAGTGCAGTGGTGCTTGTGTAGTGTAGGGGGTCGTGCTGGGGGTAGTGTTTTAGGGTTTAAGGTAGTGCAGTGGTGTTTTTGTAGTGTAGGGGGTCATGTTTTAAGATGCAATGCTCCAATACCTGACCAGTCTGCACTACATAAAACTGCAAAAAAACTAAAAATAAAAAGTGTTTTGCACACTTTTGTCATTGGGCTATATGTGGGCTACATCTGGGTAATATTTGTGCTACATTTGGGCTTTTTTTTCACTGGTGGCCATCTTGGAAGACTTCTTTGTTATGAAGTTTCCTAATTTCTTCATTTACTGCAGTCTCCTCAGTAGGATATGCTTTCAGTTTTTTACTTTGATTCCATCAAGAAGGCATTCAGATGTCTCACATCTGCCATAAATTCAGAATGTTAGCACTCTAGTTGCTCATTAGATCACTGGAGTAAAGCTACTGCTCACCAGGGAGTTAACTGGTAGTCTGCTGCTGGTGTTGAAAGTGATTGTTTCAGTCTGCATGTCAGAATTTTCTAATGAAATAGAAGAGGATTTGAGATCTCACTTAAAACATGCCCTAATTTTTCTTTCTGCAGCACTAACCATAATTTCTATTTCAAAAAGAACCCCTCATTTTGTTCCTTTTTAAATTAAATGTTTTAAGTGTTACTGGTTTATTCCAATCAAGATGGCTTCAGGTGTGCCATACTTTTGTCATAAGTAAGGCTGTTAGCGCTCTAGTTGTTCTTTAGAACACTCTGGGAAGCTGCAGTAGAACACAAAGGCATCAACTGGCAGGCTGCCCCTGTTGAAATATAACAGGAAGATATTTGAGATCACACTTGAAATATGTCCTAATTTTTCTTTCTACAGCACTAACCATAATTTCTATGACAAAATGAACCCCATCATTTTGTTCCTTTTTAAATTAAATGTTTTAAGTGTTACCAGTTTATTCCAATCAAGATGGCTTCAGGTGTGCCATACGTTTGTCATAAGTAAGGCTGTTAGCGCTCTAGTTGTTCTTTAGAACACTCTGGGAAGCTGCAGTAGAACACAAAGGCATCAACTGGCAGGCTGCTCCTGTTGAAATATAACGGGAAGATATTTGAGATCACACTTGAAACATGTCCTAATTTTTCTTTCTACAGCACTAACCATAATTTCTATGACAAAATGAACCCCATCATTTTGTTCCTTTTTAAATTAAATTGTTTAAGTGTTACCAGTTTATTCCAATCAAGATGGCTTCAGGTGTGCCATACTTTTGTCATAAGTAAGGCTGTTAGCACTCTAGTTGTTCTTTAGAACACTCTGGGAAGCTGCAGTAGAACACAAAGGAATCAACTGACAGTCTCTGCCCTTGTTGGATGTACATGTTTTACTGAGAATGTCAGACTTCATTCTCACATGAGTGAGAAAGATAATGTGAATTTACAGAAAATATGCTCTCATTTTAGCTTCTGGAGCACCTTCCAAACCTCCATGGGACAAGCATGAGAAAATAGTGTTCTCTCAAACATGATTCATGATATCCCAGCAGAAGGTTTTTCACATGGTAAAATCACCTTAGAATACACCACAATTCCTAAAATTAGTATGGTACCATCAACAAATAAATTCTAATGTAACTAAAGCCTGTTATCACCCTTAATAGTTCTCCTTTTGGTGACCCTCAAAATCTTCTATTCACTACATTGCATTTCAATGAGGTACTATCATTTATATTGGTCCCAAGATGGCTGCCAGCAATTCCAGGATGAAGTGCTGACAGCCAATCAGATCTCACGATGACATGTGTGGTTAGGCTCCGCCCAGATATATATGTGACTTTACTTTTGATTTTCTCAGGAACTACTGAACGGATTTACACCATTTAAGCAAAAGGCACGACACTGAACCAAGGGCTACCTCTTTGCCAAATTTGGTGTAATTCCGTTCAGCAGTTCGGGCTGTAGCTGCGACTAAAGGTTCCTATGGAAAAATGAATGGGGAAAACGCGTTTTGGGACCCCCTTTTTCTCGGCCCCCGCTTGACGTATCACCCCGAGACTTTCAGGATAGGAGCGGACCGGAGCGCCCCAACAAGTTGGAAACTTTCGCGAAGATTCGTCAACCGGCGCCAACGTTATTTCAAATAGAATGTCACGGATTTCCTATGGATAATAGGTTTTAACTATAACTATCTACTGGCGACCGCCAGTAGATAATATATTCACTGAAAACACCATAGGTTTCAGGGGCGTTATAGTTAGTTGTACATTTCACTCGTATAAAACCCTAGAAATTCCCCCGTTATAGTTAGTTCAGCTAACTATAACTTGCGCGCCCGCAATGCACTGCTGATGACGTCACATATTACATCACTCATGACATGGTCAGTGACATCACTCATGACATCACTGATGACATCACTGATGACATCATCCTTGTGATAGAGTGGCAGACTTCCTCTCACCCTAATATAACCTTTGATACACACACTCAAAAATACAAACTAACATTTTCAAAACAATGGACATACCAATACCAGTTACAACACACCTATTCAGTAATTCCAAGATCTACACACACATCCACTCATTCACCAACAGTCCCTATACAGACACTCATACATGTACTCATCATATGTACTCATACACCTATACATCCTGTTACACACCGCCACTCATCCATAGAGTTACTCACACACATAGTCACACATGCAAACAAAGTATCAAACATCCATTTACTTGCATATACAGTTATACACACACTACCACACTTACTTCTACAGAAACTTACACATACTTACTCTCTTAAACAATCACTTATAGAAACACCTACTTATTTGTACAGGAACTCTTCCAATCTCTCACTCTCACATATACTCACTTATATACACCAGTACTCACATATACTAGTTTAAAACATATGTAGTTACTCATAAAGACACTATTGAGACAGTCATTCACTCACTAACACACACATACACATACTCATCCACCTATACAGTCCTGCACACATGCTGTCTTCAACACATACAAACAGTGAGTCACTCATTCATGCATCTATGCACTAAGTAATACCCCCCACCGAACCATACAGACACTCAGACACTCATACTGATACTCAAAAACCAACTAATAACCCATATAGACACTCATGTAGCTACTCACCAACCCATGCAGCCACTTATACACAAAGTGAGAGACTGATACAGATATTTTCATATTTAAACATTACTCACTAACCCATGTATTCACTAAGATACACTTAGTCAGTTATACAATCAATTTTACAAAAAAATCATCCATTTAGACACTTATATACCCATTTATTCTTCCATCGACCTTGAGATATACATATATAAAACATATTTAATTTTCAGAAAAACACACATTCACTGAATGATGTCATCAGTGATGTCATCAGTGATGTCATTTGAGATGTCATCAGTGATGTCATGAGTGATGTCACTGACCATGTCATGAGTGATGTAATATGTGACGTCATCAGCAGTGCATTGCGGGCGCGCGAGTTATAGTTAGCTGAACTAACTATAACGGGGGAATTTCTAGGGTTTTGTACGAGTGAAATGTCCAACTAACTATAACGCCCCTGAAACCTATGGTTTTTTCAGTGAATTTCTAAGGTTTTTTAAATGCTAATTTCTAACTATAACGTGCCTGAAACCTATGGTTTTTTTAGTGAATTTCTAAGGTTTTTTAAATGCTAATTTCTAACTATAACGTGCCTGAAACCTATGTTTTTTTCAGTGAATATATATATATATTTATTATACTATGTATACATGTGAAAATGTCTCGGTCCCCTGTTTGCCTCGGTGGCACGGAAAAAATGGGTGAAACTGACGTCAGCACGCCGACGAGGTCCTCTTTTGGCTCCGATGACGTCATACAGTGTCGCGAGCGGAGCCGTGCTCGTTGACGTGGGAGAGCTAGGAAAGAATTTCCGTGGAATGCTGGTGCAGGGGATATTCACCTAAGTGTTCAGGCTAGTCCTTTGGGAGCAACTGTTTATGTTGCCACTCCAGAAACCGAAACCAGTGATCCGAGGGCAGAGGCCCTGCAGATGGCACACGAGGTGGGGTGCCCAGTCGTGTGCACCGGGGGGCAGCGAAGTGACAAGCACCACAACCCACAAAAAAGGTAACGAGGGCACTGAATAACACAGGATCTTCTCTTTGTATCTGGCAGGAACAACGAAGTTAAAATGCCCTAGTACCAAAATGTAGAATTAGTGCTACAACGGTCTTCAAGAGGACCTGCGATGCCGCTTCTGCCTCCCGTACCCTGGAGGCGGCACATGGGTCACGCGGTACGGTCATACTGCGGTGGGACGCACACTCGTTGACCTCTCATGGCACTGCTCCACACTTCAGGGAGGACGCTTTCCATTAGCTATGTTTTCTGATGACATGTCGCGCCAGCCCCGTCCAACAACAGAACTCCTTTAGATCCAAACAGACTCTTCCACTATCTCACCGGAAGTGAAACAAGGCCACGCGGACACTTTCACAATACAACAGCCGGGAATGCACTTTTCGGTAAAAAAAACCACATTCCTTCCTCCTAATTAATCAAATAAACGTCTCACTGAAGAACAGGGGCCAGCTTCGATCGGTAAACAGCCGTTACAACGACTTTTTACTTTGCGATACCATTACAACGCATGCATTACCACTCATGCGTTGTACATCACGAAGTCATTACTACGCATTTTTAGAACGCATGGTCATTTACCACGCATGCCTTTACAACAAATTTTGTTGTAAAGGTATGTATGGTAAATGACCATGCGTTCTAAAAACATGTAGACGATCCATGTCGTTGTAAGGAAACAGAGGCTGTTCCGTTTCCTCACAACGACGTGCACCGCCCCTCAGAGATGACGTGAAGCAGGAACCACGAGGAGAGAGGAACCATGAGGCGTGAGAGGTAAGGGGGATTGGGCATGGGGTGGGGGTTTCTTTTCTAGGGTTTAGGGTAGTGCAGTGGTGTTTGGGTGGAATAGGGGGTCGTGCTGGGGGTAGTGTTTTAGGGTTTAGGGTAGTGCAGTGGTGTTTGGGTAGTGTAGGGGGTCATGCTGGGGGTAGTGTTTTAGGGTTTAGGGTAGTGCAGTGGTGTATGGGTAGTGTAGGGGGTCTTGCTGGGGGTAGTGTTTTAGGGTTTAGGGTAGTGCAGTGGTGTATGGGTAGTGTAGGGGGTCCTGCTGGGGTAGAGTTTTAGGGTTTTGGGTAGTGCAGTGGTGTTTGAGTAGTGTAGGGGGTCATGCTGGTGGTAGTGTTTTAGGGTTTAGGGTAGTGCAGTGGTGTTTGTGTAGTGTAGGGGGTCATGCTGGGGGTAGTGTTTTTTAAGTTTAGGGTAGTGCAGTGGTGTGTGGGTAGTGTAGGGTGTCATGCTGGGGGTAGATTTAGGGTTTAGGGTAGTGCAGTGGTGTTTGGGTAGTGTAGGGAGTCGTGCTGGGGGTAGTGTTTTAGGGTTTAGGGCAGTGCAGTGGTGTTTGTGTAGTGTAGGGGGTTGTGCTTGGGGTAGTGTTTTAGGGTTTATGTTAGTGCAGAGGTGTTTGGGTAGTGTAGGGGGTGGTGCTGGGGTAGTGTTTTAGGGTTTAGGGCAGTGCAGTGGTGTTTGTGTAGTGAAGGGGGTCATGCTGTGGGTAGTGTTTTAGGGTTTAGGGTAGTGCAGTCGTATTTGTGTAGTGTAGGGGGTCGTGTTTTAGGGTGTAGGGTAGTGCAGTGGTGTTTGGGTAGTGTAGGGGTCATGCTGGGGTTAGTGTTTTAGGGTTTAGGGTAGTGCAGTGGTGTTTGGGTAGTGTAGGGGGTCGTGCTGGGGGTAGTGTTTTAGGGTTTAGGGTAGTGCAGTGGTGTTTGTGTAGTGTGGGAGGTCATGCTGGGGCTATATTTAGGGTTTAGTGTAGTGCAGTGGTGTTTGGGTAGTGTAGGGAGTCGTGCTGGGGTAGTGTTTTAGGGTTTAGGGTAGTGCAGTGGTGTTTGGGTAGTGTAGGGATGCGTGCTGGTGGTATTGTTTTAGGGTTTAGGGTAGTGCAGTTATGTTTGGGTAGTGTAGGGTGTCGTGCTGTGGGTAGTGTTTTAGGGTTTAGGGTAGTGCAGTGGTGTTTGAGTAGTGGAGGGGGTAGTGTTTTAGGGTTTAGGGTAGTGCGCCCAACCAGCCACAATATCTGTGGACAAAGGGGATCCTGACTCTTTGGAACGCTCCGTCAATTGAATAATATGGGTCAAGGGCCCTACCACGTCCAAGACCTATCAATTCCTTTCTTGGGATCCCTCATATACTTGGAGAAAAAAGTACATAGTTTCTCATCAATTTCAGGCGTGTGTGCCACCTTCCTCTTCAGTGAGGGCCTGGGGCATTCTCCCCTCATCCTATTCCTGACCTCCCTTTCAAGGGGTTGATGGATTTTCCCCACCACATACTCTGCCACTTTGGCGTCAGGTGTCCACTCTGCCGACCTAGGATGGTAAATTTGGGTAGGCTCGAACATGTCCGAGTGGACCCCGTCCCCAACCGGGGACTGAGAGGAGTGGGACTCTGGACGCCAGGGACGCCCCGAGTCCTTATCCTCATCGGAGGAGAAATCGTTCTCCGATACACCCTCTCCCTCTAAGGGAAACCCGCCGTCGAGGTCTACAATAGTGGTGACAGTGTTGCAATTTTCTCTGGGCCCCTCCTCCTCCCGGCAGGGTGCATGTTTTAGCGTTCGCGCACTCTTGAGGAAGGTCTCCGTAAGTTTATCAAATCCTTCCAAGTGCCCCGCGTTATGCTTAACGGCCCTTTTATTCCCCATCTGGGAGCTACTTGTACCCACCACCACCAGATCTGGGTCACTGAACACCCCAGGGATGCTTTTCGCCAGCTTATCAACCTGATCCCTAAGAGGAGCCAGCGCCCTAGAAATAGCCAGAGAGAGGGCTTGGTCCACAGCTGGAGGGAGAAGTTGGGGGGCCATTCCTCCTCCACTTCCTGGTAGGAGGAGTAAAAATGGTCTTCTGGAGAAGACATGATAGCAGAGTGTGTGAGCACAGAACAAATGCCCTTAAAATCCTTAAGACAGCCCCCTCGCCGGTGCTCCAACAGCTGGGCTTTCCCCGAAGCTGTTATAAGAATAGACTGAGGCGCAATACCAATTACCACCACCAGGTGGTGCTGGTCACTAACGTGGCCGTGTGGGGAAATCACCGAGTAGCGGTGCCAAAATTAGGCGAGGGTTGGTCGGGAATCAAGCGGACACTAAAGGAGTGACCGGATTCCCAAACGCGCGTAAAGACCAGCGGGAGCGCTCGACGGAGCTGCCTCGCTCGGACCAGACATGCCTGACAGGATCTCACCGCGCGCAGAGCACACAGCGGGAGAAACTGCGAGGGGGAGAACGCGCTCGGGCAAGAGCCTGCTGCGCAGGGAATATGAAACAATACCAAGGCAATAATGCTAATAACGTGCACAAGAAACCACTATGCAAACAGCAACAACGTCAGATTAAGCCAAGAATGTAAGGAATGCACTTAACTGACGAGCAGTGAAGAAAGAGGAAGCGGAAGGGACGTCACGATATTATATACGATGGACTGTGATATGATTGGACTATAGTTGCCTTGGAGACTACCCCCTAATGGTTCATGGGTTGTGTAGTCTTTTGTTTAATGATTGTTGTGTTACGTTTTCTTTGAACTGCTATGCAAATAAAGTGAGGAAAGATATGCATAATCCTCGCCTCCGTCCTGCCATAGAATTCATTAAACTTTATTTGATCTGATTTAGAAACATAGATCATAAAAGTGTACATAAAAACAGTAAATCCTCTTTCCTAATACAATACAGTGAGAATTAATTAAAACCAGTAGGTAAAAACGGGTGTTACAAAGCCCGGTTCAGAGCAACTTCAGGTTAACAGAATCTTAAAGTTCAATGTTTCGCAAGATCAATCTCATGTACTTCGTGCAAAATACGCAATAAGGGGTCCAAGTAAGATGTAACGCTCCAATACCTGACCAGTTTGCACTATATAAAACTGCAGAAAAACTAAAAATAAAAAGTGTTTTGCACACTTCTGTCATTGGGCTATATGTGGGCTACATCTGGGTGATATTTGTGCTACATTTGGGCTCTTTCTTCTCTGGTGGCCATCTTGGGAGACTTATTTGTTATGAAGTTTCCTAATTTCGTCATTTACTGCAGTCTCCTCAGTAGGAAATGCTTTCAGTTTTTACTTTGATTCCATCAAGAAGGCATTCAGATGTGTCACACATTTGCCATAAATTCAGAATGTTAGCACTCTAGTTGTTCATTAGATCACTGTAGTAAAGCTACTGCTCACCAGGGAGTTAACTGGAAGTCTACTGCTGGTATTGAAAGTGATTGTTTCAGTCTGCATGTCAGAATTTTCTAATGAAATAGAAGAGGATTTGAGATCTCACTTAAAACATGCCCTAAATTTTCTTTCTGCAGCACTAACCATAATTTCTATGGCAAAATGAACCCCCTCATTTTGTTCCTTTTTAAATTAAATGTTTTAAGTGTTACCAGTTTATTCCAATCAAGATGGCTTCAGGTGTGCCATACTTTTGCCATAAGTAAGACTGTTAGCGCGCTAGTTGTTCTTTAGAACACTCTGGGAAGCTGCAGTAGAACACAAAGGCATCAACTGACAGGTTGCTCCTGTTGAAATATAACAGGAAGATATTTGAGATCTCACTTAAAACATGTCCTAATTTTTCTTTCTACAGCACTAACCATAATTTCTATGACAAAATGAACCCCCTCATTATGTTCCTTTTTAAATTAAATGTTTTAAGAGTTACCAGTTTATTCCAATCAAGATGGCTTAAGGTGTGCCATAATTTTGTCATAAGTAAGACTGTTAGCGCTCTAGTTGTTCTTTAGAACACTCTGAGAAGCTGCAGTAGAACACAAAGGCATCAACTGACAGGCTGCTCCTGTTGAAATATAACAGGAAGATATTTGAGATCTCACTTAAAACATGTCCTAATTTTTCTTTCTACAGCACTAACCATAATTTCTATGGCAAAATGAACCCCCTCATTTTGTTCCTTTTTAAATTAAATGTTTTAAGTGTTACCAGTTTATTCCAATCAAGATGGCTTCAGGTGTGCCATAATTTTGTCATAAGTAAGACTGTTAGCTCTCTAGTTGTTCTTTAGAACACTCTGGGAAGCTGCAGTAGAACACAAAGGCATCAACTGACAGGCTGATCCTGTTGAAATATAACAGGAAGATATTTGAGATCTCACTTAAAACATGTCCTAATTTTTCTTTCTACAGCACTAACCATAATTTCTATGACAAAATGAACCCCATCATTTTGTTCCTTTTTAAATTAAATGTTTTAAGTGTTACCAGTTTATTCCAATCAAGATGGCTTCTGGTGTGCCATAATTTTGTCATAAGTAAGGCTGTTAGCACTCTAGTTGTTCTTTAGAACACTCTGGGAAGCTGCAGTAGAACACAAAGGAATCAACTGACAGTCTCTGCCCTTGTTGGATGTACATGTTTTACTGAGAATGTCAGACTTCATTCTCACATGACTGAGAAAGATAATGTGAATTTACAGAAAATATGCTCTCATTTTAGCTTCTGGAGCACCTTCCAAAACTCTATGGGACAAGCATGTGAAAATAGTTTTCTCTCAAACATGATTCATGATATCCCAGCAGAAGGTTTTTCACAGGGTAAAATCACCTTAGAACACACCACAATTCCTGAAATTAGTATGGTACCATCAACAAATGAATTCTAATGTAACTAAAGTCTGTTATCACCCTTTATAGTTCTCCTTTTGGTAACCCTCAAAATCTTTGATTCACTACAATGCATTTCAATGGGGTACTATCATTTATATTGGTCCCAAGATGGCTGCCAGCAATTCCAGGATGAAGTGCTGACAGCCAATCAGATCTCACGATGACATGTGTGGTTAGGCTCCGCCCAGATATATATGTGTTTTCTTTTTCAAATTTCTCAGAAACAACTGAACGGATTTACCCCATTTAAGCAAAAGGCACGACTCTGAACCAAGGGCTACCTTTTTGCCAAATTTGGTGTAATTCCGTTCAGCAGTTCGGGCTGTAGCTGCGATGAAAGGTTCCTATGGAAAATTGCATGGGGAAAACACGTTTTGGGACCCCCCTTTTTTCTCGGCCCCCACTTGACGAATCACCCCGAGACTTTCAGGATAGGAGCGGACCAGAGCGGGCCACGAGTTTTGAAAAATTCGCGAAGATTCGTCAACCGACGCCAAAGTTATTTCAAATAGAATGTTGCGGATTTCCTATGGAAAATAGGTCCTAACTATAACTATCTACTGGCAACCGCCAGTAGATAACATATATATATATATATATATATAGATAAATATATACATACACACATATACACATCTCCTCGTCTTCAACTAACAATATATATTTTTTTATTTTTCCAGTTCCGTTTGTAACCACAGGAAATCTATTCCATTATGTCTTTCTGGACTGGGCTCAATGCTCACACTCTGTGGCCAGCCAGGAGCGGTAATATAAAGGCAGCCCACGAAAAAATGTTTTAACCCTTCAACACCTCGTAATATCAAAAATCATGTGTTGTGTTCAATTGTACGTTATGCTAAATAGAGCCTATTTTGACATAACATGTGGATTTGTAAAGCGCACGTTCACCCAGAAGGGTATCTTGGCGCTGAATAGCAGATTTTTATTGTTACCCAGCTCAATGGTACTCATTTTATCCACCTCAGATGGATGAAAGGCTGAGCAGATCTTGCATTTCATCAACCTCAGCAGGATGAAAGACTGAGTAGACCAGGCAGCATTTGAACCTTTGACCATGAAGTCAAACACAGGCCCCCACAGACCCAACTGAGGTGCATTATGTGTAATGCATGTTGTGCAATACGTCTTATTATTATTATTTTTTTGTGTATTGCTCATAAGGGCCTAGAATAAACATGAGTCCTCTGCCGCGCAACCACATTGCAGTTGCTATTGTATCTGCTGCTGTGTGCAAATGTATTGGACCTATATTTTGAAGCGTATTCTTGTCCAGCCTATTGCTTTTGTCGCACTTTTAGCAACCATTTCCAAGATGAGACTAAGTGTAGGGGCCATTGTAGTGGATAGGGGATAGGTGTCATTGAATCTTTGGGGCCAGGAAATGTAATGTGTTATCCAAGACGAAAATTGGGTGTATTTAGTGTGCATTCCATTCCACCAATTTGTCTCCCCTCTTGTCTCCCGAGTTCTGTGCACTTGAAATTGGGAGAGAAGAACAGGCTTATTTCGCTAACTCCTTCCTTCTGTCTATTGTTCACCATCTGCTCTGATATTTCCGTTGCTCTTAGTCCAGTGTCACTAACTTCCTTGTTCATGAGCCGCAGTTTCAAAATCTCTTTTATATTAGCTAACTGTGTGTGCTCTGTGGCTGTACCTACTTGGATGGGTGCTTGCATTCGGGCTACTGTGGTGCCTGGAGGGGTGGCACTGTTTACTGCATGGGCTGTTGTTAAATTGGAGGCAAGTAGGAGTAAATTATTCGGGGCTGAATTGCTTGAGTCTGTGACTGCATGTGGGGTGCAACACCATGTGTGTTTCCTGCAAATGCATTCATGGCATTCTGGGGAAATCCTGTAACGGCAGTCATCTGGTTAACTAGTGTTGCTAGCATGACTGTGTCTAGTGCGTCTTTTTTCTTATTAAGCTTCTGCTGGACCAGCTTGGTGGCTGCATTTTCAATTGTTAGCTGCCTGTTCCTGTCCTGTTCTTGCTTCTTTTTACAGAAGTGAATGATGTGGTCTTGTATTTCAGCGAAACAAAAAAGAGAGGTAGGGTTTTTTTTTATATATTAGAAATAATATATAAAGGGAGTACTCCTAATCCCCAAAAGGTAATGATAAATCAACAACAAGGAGGAGTCTACCCTCAAGGACAGAGAAACACATGATTGAAGCGTAAAATGTACTTGTGACATTTTTTCTCTTTCAGATTTCTCCCTAGATTTGACTTGATGAGGGATGCCATACAGTGAGTAATACTGGTGTGGCTTTTTATCCATGGGCCCTGGGTTGGGTACACCTTAGAGCGTGTAGACCACCCGGGCTTTTTTCCGGTCCTGACGAAAACCTTGCAATTCCATTACAGGTTGAAACATGTAGACCATCACCTATATTTTCACTTAGACACTACAGGTCAATTTAGCCTGATTAGGGTCTCATACTGTTTTTAATATTGTCGAGTTACTCCATATTAAATTCCTGTAGGGAGTCAAACTTTGACAATTTTTAATATTCACCACCTTTTGGCACTCACTTTGCACTATCACTGCTGTTCAAACCAACCCGCTCCACTGTAATCAGGTGTCGCAGCACACCCGGGTAGCATTCGGCTATTCGGGTGGGACCCCAATGATGAAGCATGTCACCAACTATGTTGGTGAGTGAGGGGTCTTCTTAGAAAAAATTCTATTTTTTACTTCCTTTCTGCATCCTCCGTGCTGAATAACCAGATTTCTCTGTCCTTGAGGGTAGACTCCTCCTTGTTGTTGATTTGTCTTGTATTTCAGGCCACTGTTTGCATTCCATAGCTACTATTCCGTCTAATTTCTCCTGCACATCAGTGGGCAGTCCCTTCTTCACTGTGTGATAGAAGATCGTACAGTTCCTTCCTGTTGCATTCCATTTCTCCCCCAATTCCTGATGCCATTTGTCTTTTAGACGTGAAATGTACTGTGCTGGGTCTTCATTCTGCTGCATTGTTTGTGACATTAAGGACCCTATGTCTGGGACATCAGGGAATTTGTGGCGCAACTGGCACCATATGCCGGCTCGTATTTTATTAAATGGAGCACCATCATGCTCTGTTTCAGTCAGCGTAATTTTTTTATTGATGTTTCTTAGTATATCTTCAGCTTCTTCTCCAATCAAGGAGATGAGCAGACTCTTGATGTAACCTATAGCAAGGTTGACACCAGCAGTGTGTTTTTCTAGGGCTGCTATCCATTTGCCAGCGCCCTCTGTCAATGGCGGATATTTGTTTTTTCAAATTGTCTTTGTCCATTTGTGGCCATGGGAAATACAGAGGGGGGGTCAGTGGCATTTTTGAACAGTAGGGGCATTTGATGAGTCACTGGGGTATTTGTTGTTGTGGGTCGTGTGAGCATCATTTTTCTGTAATTATTATAATATTTTTTTTGTTTCCTCTGCCTAGTGGAACGTATTAGGGCTGTTGACAGAATGTCACTGTGATGTGCAGTAATTGGTGCTATTTAGTCTTACTGACTGTTAAGGAGGGCTACTGGTCTGTTGTGCAGGAGGTGGAGAATTACTTCTGTTCTCTCTCTACCTTCATCATTCATTACTTGTGTGAATTTTTCTAGCGTTTACCAGAAATATATTTTTAGCGCAGCTGCTTCCCTCTTTGAAGCAGTCGGCTAAATGTATCCTGTTTGTCGAAGAAGCAACAGTCCACTTCCCTATTTGCCTTTACTATTTAATGTGGCTGTAGAAATTTAAAAGGAAAAATGTTCATAAGGACCCCTCTTCTTCTCATTGTCTGGGTGCCCACAAGCGTCCAGAGTTTCAGCCTCGTTCCGGACAAGCCAGAAGTCGGAGGCCCTTCTGTCCACTTAGTGCTCCCCGTGGCGGGAGCCCCCTTGGAGCTTTGGTGATTACAGCTTGGTACAGGTCATGCCAGAAGTCGCAAGCCCGTCGCTTCGGCTCTAGAGTTCTCTGCGAAATACCTCCTCCCAACGCTATCTGCCACTTGACTGAACAATCAATTGAGATAACCCACTGCTATCGGACCAGCCACGCACTAAACCTCTTTGTTTTAGAGAGGAAATTGAACGTTGCCTCCCTGCTTTTATTTGTGGTAGACAGGTGCAGGGGAATAAGCCTTGGTTGCGTCCCAGTGTGCTTTTTATTGTTGACTTTTTATGAGAGAGAGAAAAAGGAAACTTTTATTTTATTCACAGTCACAGTCTAGTATGTTAATTGGTGAGCCTATTTTAATAATTTCCAAATGCTTTATTAACAGGAAATTAAGTCGGTGTTTTTAAGCTAGATGCAATGATGCACTTTTAACTTTTTATAGTCTACCAACATGATATGGGAAGGGGACAAGGAGGGGTATTTTGAGCTCAAACTAACAGGGAACTAACAGGATACACAATATACTTAGCAGAATGGAGCACTCCGAAATGCACACAACATATAAATATACAATTTTATACACCTAGATTATTTCTCGCTAAAAAGATGAAACACAATTTGAGTCGATGCACCAGATACCGATCTTAGAAGGAAACACAACAGAGTCACTTGAAAACGTGGAGACAGAAAAACCATGAGCTTGCCATGCAAACAGGCAACAATTTTCTCAAAAAGTCGACAATTCCTTCACAATTAATTAAAAAGCAAGACTGTGCACTCCTGTGCCAGAAAACAGAATGAGAAGACTAATTTGTACATTGTAAGAAATGTTGACAGATAGGAATAATTTATTTTTCTCTTAGACGGAGAAAGCAGGAAGCTGAGAAGGGAGCTAGTTTTGAAAGTGAAGGACTTCCTCTTTATTCTGCTACACAGTTAGAAATGTTTTATTTTATTAATGCGAAAATATGAGAAGCTAGACAGGCACCCTTTCACAAACCTATTTATTTAGTCTATTAACTGTTAACATTTTTTAACTCTTTAGGACTGCTGAAGCTGGAGATTTCTAATACTTTCAGCACTAAACCTCCCTTAAATGCCACCATACAAGGACAGTTGAAAACTTCAGGGACTCTCACCCTGAAACCAGGCAAAAGCTGAGCGCTGCCAAACGCACTCTGCGCTACCTGTCACAATATAAGGACAGTTGAAAACTTCAGGGACTCTCACCCTGAAACCATGCAGAAACTGAGAGCTGCCAGACGCACTCTCCTCTACCTGTCACAATAGAAGGACAGTTGATCTCTGTGTATTTTAGACAGGCAATATAAAGCAAGTATGAAATATTTCAAACGTGCACGGGAAACCCACAAACCACAACCTCAAACGTCAAAATCCGACAATAAATCCTGGCTCAGAGCCTGCTCATGTGTGTCATATTAAAAAAAGGGTTGTTTGTCGTGGCAAGACACCAGTCAGCAAGGAACGGTGACCTAGGCAGTACTACGCCTGTAAGCCCTCAACCAACCACAGGCGGACACTACACCGAGGCAAGACAAAGAGAAAAGCAAAAGGCTCTTTGACTTACCCGTGTGTGTCCGGTGGTTCAGTCAGGAAGGGCCAACGAGGGGCAAACTCCGGCCGCGGCCTCCCTCCTTAGTCTGGAAAATCTTATGCACGCCGCTTCGTTATGGTCGCCAGCTGTTGGAGGGTAGTTTTTACCACATAATTTAGCGCAGAGATGTGCTATCTAAAATAACAAGACACACGTGTTAGATGCAGGAACTGAGTCAAGACCGGCACCATTTATTCAAACAATTTAGACAGTAAAATGTCAAAGACACATCACTTAATCAGAGATAACACCAAATAGTCTAGCAAGTACCACGTGTCAAAGACACATCGCAGATCAGGAACAAAAACATGCAATCTAGTAAGTTTAAAATCACGGCAATACAAAGAAACACAGAGAGAGAGAGAGAAAATGAACATCAAAGTACAATGAAGCATAACAACCTCAATTGAAGTTGCTAAATAAAACGGTTAACCGGGAGCACCATCGCGTCGTACCTCAAAGGTTCACTGTATGAGATGGTCAACGAACTGGAGAGTAAGCAGTCCTTTTATACATTTGAAATGAGGAACCGTTGACCACAAGATCTAATTTTGGCAGGTGCTTGACCGCAGAACATAACAAAAGTTTGAACTTTTTATCAAAAACACTTTGCGTCACTTTCAGAAGCTTTAAAGGGGAAGCTCCTCATAAGGCTATTGTTTATTTTAAGCCCTGTCGCTATTTTAGTTTCCAAAGCTGCGGAAAGTCCCAGTTGGCCCCCACTCCTACGGTGTGGACAATGTTAGCACAACCCTGTCTATGGGCTGGCAGGGACAATTATGACTCTCATGCTTCAGATGTGGACAGAATGGGCCTGGGGCACTATATGGTAAAACTAGACCCTGCTTCACTTTCCAAAGGTTATGCGCTACAGACAGTAGAGATGTGACATATGCGAGATGGCTGAGAGCCCAGCAAATGTTCCCACTGTAAAGCCGTGAGAGGGAATTTGGGTAGGCTATGTGGCCTAAAGGGTTCACAAATAGCTGTTAAACGTCCTTTATTGCCCTGAGATTAGACTCCATGAACCTGATGTAAGCCGTCTGCTTGGGCTGCGGGTCTGTGAAGAAGGGGAAGACAGAGGCAATAAAATGAAACCTAACGTGTTTGGAAGATGCCACTACTTTATTTTTAGGTCTCGCCCTGAAGCCAGCGCTTGCGCTGAATCTGGGCGAGACATTTTGTAAGTGGGCTTTTGAAAATGCGACCACTTCTTTTTGTCCTGGCCTAGAGCATGCGAGTACGCGCACAGTAACGCGCGCATTCCTCGCATGCTCCAGGCCATCTGGCTTTCCTTTCCAACCCTCCTCCCCCTCCCCCACCACAGAGCGCGTCTAGCAGCCGCGCGGCCGTGTCACTTTCACGGCCGTGCGTCACTTGCTCTCCCGCTCCTCCTCCTCCCCCACCACAGCGCGCGGCCAATGCTTGTTTTAGTTTATTTATCATGTATTCAGGCACTTAGAATGACAAATTCTCTTCTTCACTATTAGGTCTTTATTATACGAAGGTCTTAGGTAATGCAAATAAGTACATGGCGTTGTAACAGCAACGTCTGTGCAATAAATGAAGAGATGTAAAAGACTGAGAACTTGTTTTTTATCGCAGTTTAGATTACTTTTATTGTTTACACATACTCTTGCGCAAGCCACAGTTCTATTGTTTTTAGAAACAACATAACAAATGAAATGGCTGATTTTTCATTTACAATGGTTACGTTAATGAAGTACAGGGTTTGCGGTTTAAACAGATCTTTTTTCCACTAAAAGCTAAAATGTAAAAAAAAATGTTTCCTCTAAAAAAAAAAAAAAAAGTTGTGAAATGTGTTTTTCTCCACAATGGTACGCAAAACAGTTCTAACATCAGCATCTTTTCATTTTATTTAAAACAGGAGTTGATGTTTTGTACATGACTGCGCTCATGGCATTAAGTAGGATGAAAAAACTGGGGGGGGTCTCCTAAAGGGGCGTGACCGATGTAATTAAGCGCGTGGCTTAAAAACACGTAAACTGAAAATCTGTGCTTAGCATAGTGTGCCGCCTGACTGGTATTTTGTCGCTTCTGTCATTGCATCCAGATATATAATACAAGTAACATTACACCTACAACAAGCCAAAACTATACCTACAACAAGCCAAAACTATTGGCTTTGTCAATGGTTGTTAGTTCCATAAGATAAATAAGCAACAACTATGGCTTTGTTTTATATAACATTGAAAATTCTTAAGTTCTGACATGATGAGACTGTGAAAGAACTACAACGAGTCTCTTTGAAGTTATATCAAAGGCAGTGAAGGGTGGCAGTGCTGCAGAATTAAGATTTATTTTTTCACAGAGGGTGAGGGCAAAAATGGAGAGTCCGATAGGAACCCGTTTCAGCACCTGCTTTTTAGAACTGCCTGTACTGAGCACCGGCAGGACCTGGCCCACTTAAAACCCTGCCTGTACTCAGTTGTTAAACAACCAAAGGCCAAGCCACTGTGTCACCTTTCAAAGACTTTTGGCTTTGCCAGTGCGTGTTGTCGATGCTGAACAGCATTAGCAACAAAAAAAAGCTTTTTGCCAACGCAAAAGAGCAGTGGCAAAAAAAAGCCCCCAAAAAAGCCAAATTGGCTGTTCCCAGCTTGATGATGTATATATGCATGCCTGAGTCACCATGATGCACATGTACGTGTCAAGATGCTGCTGTGATTTTATATATATATTGTAATTTAATATGATGTTTCAAGATGGTGGACGCCATTCTTGGAGCTGTAAATTAAAAAATATAAAAAGTGTGTGAAACTGCATAGCAAACAAAAGAGCAACCGGGTAGCAAATGGCAACTACTGAGCAAACTGAAAAAGAAACAAGCATTGGCATAGCCAATAGGTCTCGCCTTTGGGACCTTATAAGTGTTTAGCCATGCAACACTTGATGTTGTTGCACCAAGGATATTGTGCTGGATAACGAAACACTTATAAGGTCCCAAAGGCGAGACCTATTGGCTATGCCAATGCTTGTTTCTTAGTAGTCTCCATAGTTTAGGTTTAGAGGTGGGCAAGCCAAGCATACCTTGAGCCTGGATTTTTCTGTGTGTCTGGCTCTGGTTCAGACCTTGTCCCATGGGGAATGGAAGCCGATATAGATCTGAGTCAAACATCACAGGCACTACCCTACTGCAGTTTTAAAAGTTGAAACCCACTAGATATGTAACTGCTGAGTATCCAAAATCTAAAAAGGTGTATGAGATAACGGGCCATTAGGTGTGTGAATAATGAGTCCACATTGACCCATTGATTCGGAACCAAACCCCCTATTGTAGTACTTGACTCTCTCAGGGTGTGTGAGTAATGAGTCCACATTGACCCATTGACTCGGAACCAAAGCCCCTATTGTAGTACTTGACTCTCTCAGGGTAGTGAAGCAGAGCAATCCACGGTCTACTCAAGGGAGGTGGTATGGGCTAGTAAGCACCATTCACTGGCACTCAATTATAACGCTCTATAAATAATTGTCCAGTATGTGTTTTTTCCATTAGGTGTGTGAGTAATGAGTCCACATTGACCCATTGACTCGGAACCAAACCCCCTATTGTAGTACTTGACTCTCTCAGGGTGTGTGAGTAATGAGTCCACATTGACCCATTGACTCGGAACCAAACCCCCTATTGTAGTACTTTACTCTCTCAGGGTAGTGAAGCAGAGCAATCCACGGTCTACTCAAGGGAGGTGGTGTGGGCTAGTAAGCACCATTCACTGGCACTCAATTATAACGCTCTATAAATAATTGTCCAGTATGTGTTTTTTCCTCAGAAATGTAGAAGTACATTTATTTCACATACATTACTACGCAGTAATTTACAAATACACATAAGGCTGGTGGAAACAAATTTGGCAAAATTCTTTTGACCCCTAAAGGGTGATGTCTCGAAAATTCACAGTACACCCCTTTCATACAATACAGCAGATGACCATGAATAGGGTGTCAGTTTTCATTTGGTCATTGATGTCCCTTTTCGAGATTGGAATCACGTGTCACGATAATCATTCATTCCATCAATGACTTCAGTAATCCTAATCCTTCTGCACTAATAATGAATCATCAAGCATTGCAATCATGTGCCCACATTACCAGTAATAAAGCATGGCATCCCTGCATTATCAGTAGTAGAGCATGACATCCTCTTCTGCACTTACTATGAGTAATTAGACATTGGAATAACATGCTCATTTCCAACATTTCAGACTCTGAGGAATATGAATACTGCCAACATTAACAACCCCTTTAAGTAAAGCATTGTTGACATCTTAGAGTAAAGCATTGCTTAGACTCATGGTGCATAACACTTTGATAGAAGGCATTGCCAAACTGAAGAACACATTTCAATAAAGTATTGTTAAATCCTTACGACAATGATCTTTATATAAAGCATTTTTCACTACACCTTGTCTCTGAGTCCTCTTTTAACTATCTTTAGGTCACAGAAGCTGAAGCCATAAACTCAGCCCCTAGAGGACAGTGCCTCCTGTGAGAAGTTGGCCTGGCATATGCTGTCCACTAGTTATAGTGGGCACCTTGCACCAGTCCAAACGACCCTTATTGATGATAGGTTTAAAGACAACCTTTATTGAAAGCTATCCTAGTGGTAGCTATGGAGAGCAGGCTTCAGGCTAAGTCTTGAAGGAGTGTAAAGCAGCTTGGTTTACCAGATTATAACCTCTTGAATGACCAAATGAAAGGAGAAACACACCAGGTATATATAAAATATATGTATTTATTTCTAAACACTCACTACTAATCTCTTTATGAGATTAGAGTCCAAGATACACAATATCACAGTATTAAAACGACAGTCAATAGCACAATATACAATGGGCCCCAGGGGGACCAAACCATATATTAAAAAGTGGTATAAGAACCACGACTTGACTAGACACAGTGCCTAGAGCACGTAGAATCGCTGGGACCCCAAGGAACCACCCAAGGTAGTGACACAGGAGACCCACGGGGGACGTGTGCAGTGTGAGAACACAGCCGCGAGCGCCGTAGGATTCTATGAGGAAAGTCGCGGTTGGAATTTTAAAGATAAAGGACGCTTAGGAGAGGACTTTGAGCAAACCCCTTTAGACTTAAGAGGTTCTAGGGCCAACACCCACGGGAGCACCGGAGTACTCGAGTTACCTCACCCAGGGAAGCCGGGTGCATAGGTGTCAAACAGTGTCGGGAATCGTCGTTGATTTCAATGGCGATCTGCTGCAAAGTGCTGCTGCCGTGAAGAAGAAAAGTGTCCGGGATGATCCAAGCCTGGATCGAAGATGTGAAGAACCTTAAAGCAGAGGGGACAGAGTCTGGGTCACTAGCCAGTGACCAGGGGCACGATAGACGAATGCCCACCGATGTCGGGTGCTTCAGGTGCGAAGAGGTGAAGCTTGACTCTGCAGCCACGTGGTCCAGGAGACGTCGAGGACAACCAGGAGCCGGATTCGAGCTGTCCCACGAAGGATGTCGAGTGCTGGGGTGTCGGTGCTCGGATTGAACACAACAAGCCTTGGCAGCAGCAACCCACGCAGGAAGAGTAAAGATGCTTTGGTGAGGACCAGCAAGGTCCTGGGGACTCCCCAAGCAATGGAGAGTCAGGGCACGTCTGGAGCAACCAGGGTAGCCCAATTAATCCTAGTGTTTCCTTCACAGGGACCCACCAGTCGACGGACCAGGGATCGCGAAGGGACCTCGAGTAGGCCTGGGCAGAAAACTACGCTACGCTCGCGTAGTTTGCGTAGTTTGCGCAACTACGCGCTACGCGAATTGCACGTAGCACAGTGCAAAAATGCGTAGCGTAGTGTAGCGGGCATTTTTTGCTTGCTCGCGGTCCTCAACGTCAAGTTGGCGACCGCGAGCGAGCAAAATGACATCCCGGCGAGACTTTTTCCTCGTTCGCGATCAGCAACATCAAGTTGCCGATCGCGAGCGTGGAAAATAAACCTCCCGGCGAGATTCTCAACGTGGGGAGGTCAGGTTTCTCATTGCGAGTGGTCGCGTATGCTCGCGACCGCTCGCGATGAGAAACTACCAGTCCGCGTTGAGAAAACTGCCGCTCGAGTACAAATCTACTCGAGCGGCAGAAAACGACCGCTTGCACTGTGCAAGATGCCGTTTGCAATGATTGCACAGTGCGGACAAGCATCCGGCACTGTGCAATCATTGCGAACAGCATTTCCTACCGCACTTCGCAGTTCGCGTAGTGCTACGCGTAGCTCGCATAGTGCGAAGTGTACTTCGCGTAGCTATGCGTAGCGCTACTACGCGAACTACGCCCAGGGTTAA
>CAWUFW010025756.1:0-40763 GCA_963921515.1 Calotriton arnoldi
GGGCTGAGCCTCCTCTGGGGTCTGGTCCTGAGAAGAGGGGCTGGCTAAAGAAGGGCTGGCCCAATTGATGTCATCAGGGAGAAACGAAACTTAGCAGGTTATTTAAGGGTGGGCTCTGGGAGTTTCGTTCTCTTTGTCTCCTCGGACCACAGCAGGGCCACAGGAGCGTCGTCGACGTGGAAAGCGGTGTCCGGTCGGTGATGGGTGGAATGTGGTGGGCTGGGTAGGGGGGGCCGTGGCGTAGTGTTGATTCAGTATTATATTTGCGGGATTGTTGTATTGTACTTGTGTGGTTGATAACTGTTATTTTGGGGGGAAGCCTCGGTGGTGCCGCGCCGATTCATTTCAAGCTGCAAATTAATGTTGCTCACAAATACGATAATTATGTTGCGCAAATAATCCATGCCTTGCGAAGCGCGTGTGCTTCATTTTCCAGCACACTGGGAGGTGCTCGGAATTTAAGATTGTTTCTCTCCGTGAAGGGCTATCACTTATCAGGGACGAAACTATGCGAAGGATGTAAAAACGGGAAGTTGGCCATTTGGTATCCCAAAACAAGTTCGCGCGATTGAGAGCTGACTGGAGGCTTGTCGGGGTTGTCGGTCAACAGTGAATAGCAAGGTACTAATTATAGATGGTGTTGAACTGATGTGGGTGGATTCACGCGCGTATTGCACCAGTTATTAATCGATTTTACGCATATCAGCATCTTACATATATATAGAGCGTGGCTCTGGAAGGGACAGCAGCTTGATAATTCTGCGAATAGATGAGTTGTAACGCGGGACGTGTGCATCACAGAAGAAGCACGGATTAGGTGAGAGGATGTGGTCCGTCGGCTAGACTGCCGACTTTGGTGCTGATAACCAGGGTTCGTGCCTCGGGGTCGCGTCCACATCCTGGGATTCCGTTCCTGAATGTGTAATGTAAATACGGTGCTCATGTAAAGCGCTCCAATACCTTCGGGTCGAGTTCGCGCTATATAAATAGGCAACATAATTGTTTGGGAGAATGTCTGGTGTGTCCGGAAGTAGTCGGGCGGCTTCTTGGAGGCGGGAATTGTAGCGGGGAGGAATTTGTGCCTGAGGGGCAGGCTTTAAGTTTGGGAATGGTTGTTTTAAAGTGTCAAACCGATATCTGAATTTAAATGTCTCGGCTGCATAAAGATTCATAGCATTATGAATTGCGGAAACCAACTTATAGCGTAGACAAACACGTTTGCGGGGCTTGTGAAGTCACTTGGCAGTAATTGGTGGTTTCGATGCGGACCCGGTTTATGGTCGGGATGGGCACTCTGGGGTTTGGATCCGTGGGTTGGGCTACGAACGGCCTTCAGTGGTGCAGATTAACAGTAACCTGCCAATACCATTTACATTAGTCGGTGGAAATGAGGCAATAACTGACAATGCTGCTTTGATAAAGTTAAACGCTCAAGCAGTTCAACAACGCAAGGAATGAGGTGAACGCTGCAAACGGGGAAAGTGAAGGATTGATTTACTGCGGCGTTAGTAGCAGAACGAAGTGTGGGGCTGGCAGTAAACATGTGTATGACAGCGAGTACTTACCTGTACATCTGCAAATTCGGACAAAACAGTGTGAACGCCTGCCAGCACATTTAGAAGCAGCTATGTGAAGAGATCAGCGAGGCTATAGATGGTTTCACACAGAGCGTGCTCAGGGCATAGGTGGCCAGCTATGGTATTGAAAATAATATTTAAGTGGTGGTGTTTTGTATTGCAAGAACTGCTGGGCATAAGCAGACAGTTTTAAGTATGCTGTACTACGGGTCCTTGCAAAACAATGGTTAGGCGATATTTAAAAGCTGGGAAGATCACAGAAACAGGAGTACCTTTTTCTGTGTTGAAGAAATAAACAACACTTGTGGGGAGTATTTAAAGGTGGAAAATGGTGCTCTTCAAGGTAGAATAAGGCTGTTACTCAAGGGCAGAGTGCAGAGACAGTTGGGAATTTTGCGGCGCTATGTTTTCATACTCTTCCTACAGCAATAGCGTAATAGCTGCAGTGCAGGATGGGAAACAAATTATATTATACATTTGGCACCACAACAGAGAAAAGGCATTCCAAATATGCAGGGTGATGTTTTCATAGGTATGAGTTACGCGTTGGGGTGTGTGATGCTGAGCGTGCTTACATAGCTTACACTTCTGTGTTATTACAGTCGTAACCCATTCTGGTGAACGAGTGCTGCCAGTAAATGAAATGGTAATTCCCATAGATTTCAAGGGCAGAGTGCAGAGACAGCTGGGAATTCTGCTGCGCTATTTCATACTCGTCCTACAGTAATATCTTAATAGCGGCAGTGCAGGAGGGGAAATAAATTATATTAGAGATTTGGCACCACAACAGGGGAAAGGCATTCCAAATATGCAGGGTGATGTTTTCATAGGTATGAGTTAAGCATGGGTGTGTGGGATGCTGTGCGTGCTGGCATAGCTTACGCTTGGGGATGAGCAGCTTCAAAGAGCACGGGAGCTACAGCGGTTATACCGGGAAATTGCTTGTGGTTTTAAAAAGGTGTACTTTCTGTTCCACACATATGAGCGCCTTCAAAGTGGAAGACCACCTAACATTGACTGCTTGTGTGAGTTAAGCATGGGTGTGTGGGATGCTGAGCGTGCTGGCATAGCTTACGCTTGGGGATGAGCAGCTTCAAAGAGCACTGGAGCTACAGCGGTTATACCGGGAAATTGCTTGTGGTTTTATAAAGGTGTACTTTCTGTTCCACACATATGAGCGCCTTCAAAGTGGAAGACCACCTAACATTGACTGCTTGTTTTTCTTTTCCTTTATATGCTGGCGGGAGAACTCTACGCCTACAATGGCGGTAACATGGTCCTCGGACGGCAACTGGCAGGAACTTAAGGATGGCGGTCATATCAGTGCCAGCACACACGGGTGAAGGAGTCCGGGTTCGCTGTGGTAACAGTTTAACAGTTTGTATGGGGCATGCCATAGGTTATGCCATGGTGGTGGAATAGGAGCCACAACGGCAAGGAAAGAAGCGAGTTCGGTTCTTGGTGGGCTCATCATCCTAAGGGCGCAAGAGCGCAGAGGGTCGTACATGCCATTGAGTCGTAGGAGTGCTGCAGGGTATCCACATAGGGGCACAGCCGCATTTAGGTATAATTGGTATGGGGATGCTACAGCAGATAGAAGTTTCTCCCTTGGTGCTAACACATTAAACGTTCGGTTGTGGCTACACAGTATGGGGGATTATCCTCGGGGCCCGGGCGAAAGGAGCATGCCCAGCTAGCCCGGTGGGGTAGCTTCACCGTGGTCGTGGCTTTCCTTTATGCTTGACTGATAACTCACGCCACAGTACCTCTTACACAAAATAAGAAACCAGTGGGCATGGTGCCAGGCGGTTTTTCAGATATGTCGCAATACGGCAGCACATGAACTTTTAGATATTATGTTGGGTCAAAAATTCCACTATTAGTAAATTTGAGTCCATAATTTCCTACCGTGTTTACATCTTGTGCAGTTTCATAAAAGTTTGGGGACCAGGCGGTGTATAATTGGCAAACACATACTTGGGTCGTTCAAACTCTAAGCACGTTAAATCCTTACAGTACGTAGAACAGACATTAAAATATAGGGTTTATCCATAAGTACTTGTCTCTCCTTATTGACGAGTCTCATCATTTATTGCTTTGAACTCGCTGGGGTTAATTTCACTTAATCCTAATAACGCTGGCGGGCCTAATTTATTTCATGCACAATTTTAATGGGTTTCTGACCCCATCTACTCTGGTAACTACAAGGAACCGTTGGATGGTAGCTTAGTGGGGACAACAGTAGGGGGCTTTGGCCCTGCAGAACATGAGCAGATCATCTCATGTGGTTAGCATTAGGACTTACCATGCTGGCTGCATAACAAACGATATTCAGTAAAGTCCTGTTACACTTAACATAGATGGTTTTGAGGCCACTGCTTCCCAAGTATAAATGGGCGAAGAGGGCACCTGTTAGCATGAGGGTGCAGCTTGGGAGCATGTGTCTCCTCCAATGATTATTTCGTAAATAATGTAAAATTTGCATCCTGTCAGGGTTGGAGGAGACAGGGAGAAAAGCATTGCAGATTTATGGTAAAGCAGAGAGAGAGTGGGAGTGTTTAGGATCTATAATAGAATATACTCAGCAAAGGGAGCACTTTGGTGGTACGAACCACAGCGTGTTGATGCTCCTCATGTTTCTCTCTATTTAACTTTCAAGGTGCGGCCTTTGAGGCACAGACCCTGAATTATTTGCAACTTATTATTTGCAACCTTTAAAGACCTCATTCATAATTACTAAGCGGGAGAATCGGTGGCTGCTTAACCACCATGTTTGTGCTTAGGGACATCGGGCTCGCGGAAAAAAGGGCTGACCTGCCAGGTGTCAGTTGCCTAGTAAGCAGAAATAGCAAGGTACACCGCTCGGTAGCGAGATAGCTCTCTCCATAAATTGACCAACAATCACAAGGGGGGGGACTGGACCCGCCTAGTTATCGCCGGGAGTCTCCCGTGATCAGGTGTCCCGGTGCCAGTGCTTCTGTAAGTTTATATTACGGCTGTCCAAGGCCCAATGTTCAATGATAACTGCCGGTCCAGGAAAATAACTGACGGCATAGTACAGGCAGTCTCTTACGGCAATTAAGCACTGCCCAGTGGGGCCAATGCGGTATGCAATGCCCCCTTTCCTAAGGGTAAAGGAGATGGACAGGTGATGCAGTTGTCAGACCCACTTTTTGGCAAGGTGGGGAATGGACCGGCATAGTTTATTGCCGGGAGTCTCCCGTGATCAGGTGTCCCGGTGCCACTGCTTCTTTAATTAACAGCGAGGGCAGGTGCCCAAATTTCTTCTTTTTCCAGGGCTCACTATTCAAGGATAACTGCACAGTGGGGGCAGGTGTTCATATTTCGGGGGTTCAAAGGCCCACTATTCAATGATGACTGCTGGTCCCGGGAAATGACTTACTGCACAGTACAGGCAGTCTCTGACGCCAGTTAAACACTGCCCAGCGGGGCCAATGCGGTATGCAATGCCTCTTTCCTAATGGCGAAGGAGAGGGACAGCTGATGCAGTTGTCACTCACTTTTTGGCAGAACTCGCTGTACAGTACAGGCAGTGTTCTATTGTCAATTGAGCACCACCCAGTGGGGACAATGCGGTATGCAATGCCCTTTTCCTAATGGTACCCACTTTTTGGCAAGCTCCATTTGGGAACGGGCAGGTAGCTGAGGGCTGGTGCATTATGCGATGCCCAGGATTTCATGTTCTGCAACTATTTGCTGTAGAGCGTTGTGGTCTACCGGCACAATGTGCACAGTGGAGTGTTCAGGAGTATGGACAACTTGAAGCTATGCTTAACGGCACTGACAATGTTAATTTCCTAAGGCCTTGTGATGCCATGCATAATAAGATAAATATCCAAATAGAAAAATAGTACAGTTGTCCGGGTTATGATGAATTAAGCAACTATTTGCTGTAGCGCGTTGTGGCCTGTCGGCACAATGTGCGCAGTGGAGCGTTCAGGAGTATGGACAACTTAGAGCTAAGCTTAACGGCACTGACAATTTTAATTTCCTAAGGCCTGTCACATATAAGTGTCACTAGAGTGTGATGCCATGCATTATAACATAAATATCCAAATAGGATGCTAGTACTGCTGTACTGGGTTATAATGAATTAAGCACGGTCAATGTTTTGGCCTGCTGGCACAGGGTGCGCTGCAAAGTGTTCAAATGTAGGGACAAATTAAGGCTATGCCTAATTGCAATGTCAATTTTAATTTCCTAAAGTTTTAACATTTAAGGGTCACTACAGAATTTCCTAATGTTTTAAACATTTAGGGGTCACTACAGTGTGATGCCATTTGATGTCATGTATAATAATAGAAGTATCCACGCAGCCTACTAGTACTCTGGTAGTGGTGGATGGTGAATTAAGCACAGTCAGCGTCAGGGGGGCAGGAGGGCGAGTGCGCCGGGGAGCTTCTCACCCTGTGGCGGACCGCTGACAGTTTACAACAAAGGGGGATGCACGACAATGGAGGTGCAGCCATTCCATGGACCCCAGGAAGGGGTAGATTACACGTGTGCACTGGGTAGACGGGGAGGAGGGACAGACCTACCGGTGGTCCTGCACTCTACTGCCCTAACCCACAATGTACGGACTGAGTAGAATTTTGGGGGAGGCTGGCGGTGTTCAGGTACCCCGGTGGGCCGGTGCGGTATGCGGTGCCCAGGTTGTCAAGTAATGCCACTGTTGGCTGTAGCGCGTTGGAGCCGGCCGGCGCAACGTGCGCAGCAGAGTGGAAGGTGTGGGCCGAGACGGCCAAGTTCAAATGTACGGCCAAGTTCTAGTGTACGGCCGAGTTAAAAGTTAAAGTGTAATGTTGTACCTATTTTCCTTACTACCGTTGACATGTTAATGCTGAGAAAAAGTGAAGTTGTGAATAATTGTTATATATCCAAGAAGGATACTTTTTCTGGTGATAGCATGTGCTGAATTACTTGTTTTGAAGTGAATAAAAAGGCTACGCCGTGACCACATACCTTGATTCTGAGAGTTCTTGGGCGTAGCTGGGCGGTAAGGTGATGTAATTTGGGGAGGAGGGAATGTCACGTTGTGCGCTTACTATGTTTGTAAGCAGCGTTCACATTTTTGAATGTCCTTGTTTGGGTTTTAATGTTATGCAATGGTTTTAAGAATGGTCTGTGAGCAGCTTTTACATTTGTAGAATGTTTTTGATCGAGCTTTAATAGTATGCAATGGTTTTAATTAACTATGCAAATAAACTTGATTTGATTTGTGTGCAGAGCCGTGTTCAATGCGCCTGCACAGCAAAGTTTTTACTTTTCAAAAACAAGCTCCCCAAGTGAGAGTTTGTTTTTAAAAAATAAAAAATAAATTCCCAGACATGCTCCAAACAGGAAAAAGTTAGTCTAGCCTAAGTAGGGCCGACTGTCTTGAGTACTTTGACTGAAGGTCCCAGCTAATTCGGGCCATTGGTCAAATGTTTCCACTGGCGAGGTAGTAGCTCACTTTGGTTAACCCATTTCAAATTAGAGCATGGAAATTGCAAGTTTGGCAGGCAAGGTAGTCTGCCACATTTCTGACGGAGTAGCCAGAGATTCATGCACATCATGATTTTATTTGGTATCCAATTTTGGACCTCTATTTCTTAAAACCAAACATTTCTTAAGAAAATACTGGATCTATTCTCCATTTACTTGGGCGAGTTAATTTGGTTATAATGTCAGTTCTGCTAGTTTCCTATTTTTCCCAAAGGCAGACAGCTATTGATCTGATCCTGGTGAAAGGGAAGCTTGTGCCATTTTATTCCTTGTGGAGGGAACTGCAAAAAAGTTAGAGGCAACTGTGGCTAGATAAGGCAGAAACCTCAGATGGGAGAGGGAGTTCGAATGAAATGTCACACTGCTAGAAAGAAGCCCTTATCAATATCACTTGCTAAATTAATTTAAATGGTTCAGTTGGCAGATATTTACTACACTTACAGTTTGACATAAATGACCTACTTATCGGATTACCATGTTCGTCACCCTAAAAAAATAGAGTGGAGGCCATAGTTTTACTTTTACCTAAACCTTCTCAGTACATGATGTCTACTTGCCCATGGACTAGGGATGACCAAGAACAAACTCCTGTTTCAATGAATAACGTGCTCACAGAACTAAGAGTTGAAAGAAGCACTGGATGCATAGAGTATTTGTGAGTTTTGGAGACCACTCCACAAAGCAGCAGCTCATCACAAGTGACGTTAGCGAGCAGGGTTGTGATTGCGCTTTCAGTTTACCAGAAAGTTTAGAGTGAAAGTGAGTGCACAACAGGATCATCAATACAATATACATTTTCCTCAACACTGTAGTGACCTCAGAGGGGGATGGGGAGGGAGAAGGAGAGGGATTGAATAACACAACAGTCTGCAGCGTTTGGTTCACTTTTTTTATTTTACTGTAATTGTAAACAGGCATAGGTATTGTATTCCATAAAATCTGTAGATTGAAGCTATACAGAATATGAGGGTCCGGTACATGCTTAGAACAGATCCTGGATACCTTGCACACAACATGAGACTCCAGGGTGGGTGGCGCGCACTGTCCGCGCGCCAGCGGTTTAGCAGCATTGAGAGCTCAGAGACACAAGGGGGTTGGCAAGAAAGGCGAGAAGGTCTGCTGGACCTTCTGTGCCAGACTTCGGACACCACCCCTTGCAGGCCACAAGGTGGCTGAAATTCGTAAGCAATGGAATGAGAGCCATGCCACCAGTAGCAGTTATGAAGGAACACAGGCGATTCCACACACCCAACAGAAACAAGCGGACATGCTTCTCTCATTATAACGGGGCGGGGACAGGGAGGTGAGGATACAAGAAGGAGAATAGCACAGAGATGATGAGCAATAGGCTACATATGCAATGGGTGGACTGTATGCACTATTTACATTTTAAGCAAACTCACATTCCAACTATGATTTCAGCAGCTCCAGTGCTCTGTAAAATGACCTGATAAATGCAGATTCCGTCTTGGTTCTTCGTGCCCCAACTACAAGGCCACTCCTGCCACGACACAGACACACTCAGGTACCTGGGATGTCTGCCCTAGCCCTTCTGCCGCTGCCAGGCAAAAGCGTGTGTAGTGGCTGTTCCTCTCGGACATCATGGGAAATACCAGTACATTAGGCTCTGCTTACTTGTGCTTGCCCTTTTTTCTCACATCTGTCTTTTTTCGCCTCCTCCCAACCCTATACACATACAGCTTTATGCGGAGAAGACAACCACACGCGCAATTAAAATGCTGCATCTTAACAAAAGATCTGCCATAATACTTCTTTGAATGGGGAAGCAGGCAAGCTCCTCAATGGGCGTCAATTGTGCCCATGGCAGAACGCAATGACCCATGGGAGGTCCAGCACCATATTGGTGGCATCTTCACAGCCTCTTTCCTAGTTTCTTCATAGGATATGGAATGACCAAACTCCAAAAGTACCAGCAACAAAAGCAAAATACAATTGATATCAGCCTGTAGTCGTGAATCCGCTGCACAGCATTGGCCTCAAATATTCAAGGGAAACACTTCCACTGGGACATAGTACAGAAGACACATTCAATAAGTTGATGTTTACAAGGAGGCCAAGCAGATTGAACCAACATACAGGGCTGGTGCTGTGAAGGAAGGTAGCTCTGAGCCAGTTGTCTCCAACCTTTTCTGTACTGAGAGCTACTTATGTTCAATGAAACACATTGAGAGCTACTGATATTAGTGCTGTATAATTTATTATTTCAATTTTTTTATGTGTATATTAATTCAACCAAGCAAAAGCTTGCTAATGTAATGAGCTGGGCTGCACACAGGTGAGCTACTCAGAGGTAGCTGGAAAGCTACAGTAGCTCATGAGCTACTGGTTGGAGACCCCTGCTATGCTGCATATGACCTGGTTGGGGTCAACTATGGGTCTGCTGTCTATGGGACTTAGATGAATCTACGGTAGTTGCGACTTAGGTCCGGTGGGGTTTCAAACAAAGTTCAAACACTTCACCCATAGCCCAGTACTGCACTGACAGAATGCTTTGCAGGTGACAACCATTTTAACTATCTCCACTTAACAGGCCGAAGGCATTATGAATTAGTCACTAATAGTGAGGGCTGACACCGATTGAGCTGGACCCTAAAGCTGTGCTTGTAGCTCCTGATACCTGCTTATTATCTGTGCCCGTGATCTTTTGAAGATATTTTTCAACTTTATACTTATTGTAGGACTTCTGAATGTACGGCCATAGCGTTCATCAATGTTAAACACTGTATTGTAACAGAGCCTGTTCTTCCCCTTCCTTTTTTTTCCAAAATCTTGACCCTCCCTTTATTTCCTTTTCTCACAGACTCTGGTCCTTGTTCATCATCCTTACTCACAGTTCCTGCTCCACGCATTTCTTTTTTTAAATAACCTTGGATCTCCCATACCATCTTTTCTCGCAGACCCTCGTCCTCAATTGCCTTTCTCTTTGTCGCTCTCCTTTTGACAAAGATGCTTGGTCTCGTTTGCCTTCTTTTTCTCATAGGCAATGTTTCTTGGATTCCTTTTTTCTCTCATAGACTTTAGCCCGTCATTCTTTTACTTACCGACCCTGCACCTCACCTTGTCTTCCAGCTCTCTTACAGAACAAGCACTCCCTTGCTTCCTTTCCATATTTTTGACAGAGACCCAAGTCTTCCCTTGCCTTCCTTTTCTCACAGACCATTGCCCTATTTTGTGAAAGACCCTGTCACCTCCCCTTCCATTACCATCCTAGATCATGACAAACCCTTACCTCCTTCCTCGCATTTCATAACTATTGATTTTTTTCCACAGATCCTTCTTCACTAGTATCATGTTCTCAGACCGTGGCCCTATTCCATGTATATAGTTTATTCTGTGTTCGTTCCTATTTACAACCCTAACTCTCTTTCCTCTTAAATGGCGAACTCTCGAAAGCTTCTTACACATCTGATCTACCATTGATCCCATCCCAATTTATGCGAGTTATTTGGGCCTATTCCATGGGCCCAGTCCCTGCCATTTATGTTTCTTCCTTTCCCAGCACAAAAGGCACCTCTTTACACCAATGAAACACCAACGAATCCACTTTCCATCTGTCACCTCTGAAATAGAGTGGTGGAAATAGTAAACCATGCAATTTGAGTTACTGTAATTTTTTTGTTCACCAGTGGAGAGAGCCTAGGTCATTGCTATAAGTATTCGGACTGCCCCCAAGTTGCAATATTGATCATTCTGCTTATTTAAGTATTGTTAACCCAATAATAGAACAAGGTAAACAAAAGGATGCTATCCCAAGTTTGAACATGCATAAGAAAACCCACAGAAGGCAGACTGTCCTCTAGTTAGATTCCAGTCCAGAATTACAGAATCTAGTGACCTGGAAACGTCAGACCACTGATTTTTAAGATTGAGAAGAAATTGAGAGTTGTAGCAAATACCGGAAGTGGCCATCTCTTTCCACCACAAATTAGGCCTTGTGGCAGAGCCATTGCAGCACTGCCCATTACAGCTTTCATTCTTAGAGAGGGAGCCCTTCCTGAAGTCCCATGCCATCTCCACCCACAGCGGAGACTCTCCAACATCTATATTTCATTACACCACCCGTATGAAAGGCACACCGGCCTTTGCATTCTGTACCCCTTAGCTGACACAAGTCTAATGATGAGGGAAAAACAAGTCTAATGATGGTTCAGAAGGGCCGGATCCATGTCAAATTTTTAGGTATCCTGAAAATGTTGCAAGTGGGTCTCATTTAGATTCATTTTATTCAAATGTATTTCATGTAACTACCCTGAAAACGTGATATGGCTCCACCAGTCCTGGACCTCTGGGACACACCTGCTATTCGAAAGGCACCACATCATTGTCCTTCTGTACGCTATCCTGTAGCTTACAAGCATCACATCACTCCCTTTTTGCAATAGGTCTGCTTCTTAGCTGAGAGATGTGAGATCACGTCTCCTTTCAGGCTTCATATCCCAGAGGCACCAGATATCCCCCCTCTCTTGTTCTACTTCCTTGCTAACATGCTATCTCAGTCATCAATGAATCAATATATCTCAGTCCCTTTTCCAGCTCTACCACTCACAGACACCTGCTACCCCTTCTTTCCCTTCAACATATCAGCTAAAAACAGACATCACTCTGCGTTACGAGTGGACCCCATGACGCTCACGTGGAAAGAGGCACAGCAACAACTCTTTGTCCAACTACAGGTACACACAGAATGGTAGTGTCCTCAAAAAAAATAATCACAAAGGCCTGACAAGGAGAGGCCCTGGACATGGTGGGTCCAAATATAACCCTTGTCTTTCCATAGAGAGCACAGACCCCAGATAAAGCTCAGCTCCAACACGACATGCAGCAGAACAGTCAAGCCCTTTTGGTTGAACTGGGCTCTTACATGAACCAATTTTCGAGCGTAAGGTCTTCTTTATGCCTTCTGGGCTGAGACTTCATGGCGAAAGCCTTTGGCAATGCACAAACACATGCACAATCAGAAAAGGCTGTCTCAGCAAGAAAGTAAAATAAAATCCGGTGTGGAGGTCTCGAAGTCTGTGAGTCAGGAGGGTCTCGTGCTATGAAGGATGATCAATCACACTTCAGTCCCTGGGGCTCAGCAATGAAGCCTTGACACATCGCGTAGTGGTCACTATGCGTCCATCCAACACACAAATATAGACTTCTGCATGTTGATTGAAGACAACAAATGTTTGAGCAAAGCCATATCAAGTTCTCAAGCAGCAAAATCCCATACCCCTCACCCGCCCTCAGCCCCTCGCAAACAAATAAAAAATGTCAAAGGAATATATATATCTCGCCACTGGACAAGGACAAGACAGGGCATAAGAGAGACCGACTTTCTTGATGTCCCGTAGAAAAGATTTGTCTGCGTCCGTAGAGATACAAAACCCCTCTTCTGGAATGGTTGCGAGTGTATGTGAGTGCACCAGCATGGCATCGAAGAGAAGGCGACGCACTGCAGTTATGAACGGAAAACCCTGCAAGAGAGAGTGGGACAACACAAAGGAGTTTGTAAGCACAGATGTTACAAAAAATCTGGAGAGGAAAAAATTGTTTAGTAAAGATTAAGGAATGAATGCTAGGGTCCAGCCTTACTGTAAGATTGACTACTACCCACTTTATGAGCCAAAGCTGAAAGAGAAGGACTATATTTTAAGACTGTGAGGGAAGTGCAAAGGAGGATTGTGTGGGGCTCTACTGGAGTGAGTTTAAGAGTTAATCCAGATTATAAATGAGTGTCACACCACTGGAAGTCATGAGTGAACGTTGATGAGGAACAAGCAAACTCTTTTGGAGTTTAGGATTTGATACAGATTATGAATGAGAGAGACTCCACTGGAGTAGATGAGCCAGTGCTGATTGTTAATATGTGAGAACAATTGAAATGCATTAGTAGTTGGGTGCTGATTGTGAACAAGTGAGACTGTTGGGGTTTGTGAGTCAATGGTGATTATATAAAACTGAAACTCAATTGGAGTTTGAGACTTGTGAGATGTATATAGCTTGTATGCCCCAGTATCTATGTATATATTGAATTTGTAAAGTGAAAAGGTTGATGTAGCACAATGACTGCTACATAAAAAAAGATGGGTTATAATAGTGTCATGTATGGCAGGAGTGAATGGGTGAGGTAGATATTGGGGGGCGGTTGGATGTTGTCAGTTGAGCACAGACAAGGAGGAGGTGAGGCAACGAGGACTTGGTCCTGCAACAAGCTCAGCGGTGCTCGGAGCAAAAGTAGTTGGGGAGGGAGGAGTGGACAGTTGGTTGGAACAGACCAGGAGGATGGGGCAGGGTCGGTGAGGGTGAAGAGGGAGAGAGAAACGGGGAAGAGAGGATGTTAACTTGGGGAGGGAGAGCTGATATAAGTGATCATCTTACGGAGACCCACTGCTGATGCACCTGCATTGAAGTGTGGTGTTTCTTGAAGAAGAAGGTTTTGAGTCATTTCCTCAAGAAATGGAGGGATGGAGATAGGATGGTGTTCCAAGACATCAGGGAGTAGCGAAAGAAGTCCTGGCATCTGTTCTTCTTTTTCGTACTCCTCCTGGTGTCAATTCTGTTAATGCTGCTACTTTTGGCCTTGCCTATGCCTCCAGAGGACTTCATCTTGGAAGCTAGATAAGCAGGTGTGTTGGCAGTGACTGCTCTGTAGGTAATGCAGCATGTTTTGAAGATTATGTGGATCAGCAGCCGAAGCTAGTGGAGATCCTTTAGTAAACAGTTTACACTGATAGCCTTTCCTTAGGCCCTTGATGAGGCATGCAGAAGCTGTAGCTCATGAAAACCGACCAGTAGTGTGTTACCTAACATGTGACACGACCAAGGTTTGGACAGCCTTTGACAAAACAACATCAAGGAGGAATGGTATTACTTTGTGAGCCAGGTCAGTTGATACCAATCAGTCTTGGTCTTGTTTGTGATGCATCTCATGAATGTGCCTTGCACCAAAGGTAGTGTGCTGATGAATGCTTTGTTTCCTTGTACGCACTAGAATGTGGTTTTAGAGTTGCCTGGCTCCCGAGCGCTCTAGCAACGCCATATTGCACTGTCTTTTATTTTAGTTTGAATTACTTTACCAGTAGTGGCTACCTGCAGGGGAGCCTGTGGTAGTCCACAAGGGGTTGCTGGACCCCCGTTTAGATTTTAATTTCACCTTGCACTGTTTTAGGTTGCGCTCATAGCGCTGTGTCACTTCGCCCCCAGACACGCCCCCTCTGATGCCAAACTAAAAATTAATCTGCTCAGTGCGTCCGCGCTGCCTTGCACCGAAGGTAGTGTGCGGATTAATGTTTTGTTTCCTTGTGTGCCCTAGAGTGAGGTTTTGGAGTTGCTTGGCTCCCGAGCACTGTAGCGGTGCCATAATGCTAGTGCTTTTGAGCCCATCTCATTTTGCTTGTTTTATGAATGCCAGTTCTAAACCTTTTATTTTAGTTTGAATTACTTTACCAGTAGTGGCTACCTGCAGGGGAGCCTGTGGTAGTCCACAAGGGGTTGCTGGACCCCCGTTTAGATTTTAATTCACCTTGCACTGTTTTAGGTTGCGCTCATAGCGCTGTGTCACTTCGCCCCCAGACACGCCCCCTCTGATGCCAAATTAAAAATTAATCTGCTCAGTGCGTCCGCGCTGCCTTGCACCGAAGGTAGTGTGCGGATTAATGTTTTGTTTCCTTGTGTGCCCTAGAGTGAGGTTTGGAGTTGCTTGGCTCCCGAGCACTGTAGCGGTGCCATAATGTTAGTGCTTTTGAGCCCATCTCATTTTGCTTGTTTTATGAATGCCAGTTCTAAACCTTTTATTTTAGTTTGAATTACTTTACCAGTAATGGCTACCTACAGAAGAGCCTGCGGTAGTCCATAATGGGTTGCTGGACCCCATTTAGATTTTAATTTCACCTTGCACTGTTTTAGGTTGTGCTCATAGCGCTGTGTCACCAAGCCGCCCAGACACGCCCCCTCTTTTGATGCCAAACTACAAATTCATAGGCACAGCGCTTCTGTGCGCTGCAGGCGCGCCAAAGCTAAGCACATCTTCGCCCGTCCATGGCCGGACCATGACCAGCACCAGCCCCCCTGCTCGTTTCACTACAGAAACCATTACCAAGCTGACATACTCAAGGGAAAAAATCTTCAAACATTTGGTAAGAATCCCTCTTGTGCTACTCTTCACCCGCAGGCAGATCTAGGCATTACTAAATGTTCCTCGTGTAACTTCACACTTATCAATTTTAAAATCAATGATATGTCCTCTATGGACTCAATGAGCACAAATGAATCAATAAATACTAAGCACTGTAATAAATGCTAGATTCCTGAAAAAAAAAAACAAGGTAGAATTTAATGATTTTATTGATTCTAACAAAATAGACTTAGCTTTTATAACAAACAAGGGCAGTCCCCTTGGGCTCCTCCATTTATAAATTAGATTGTCCTAATAAAAGAGGTGGCGGTCTTGCTATTGTTTACAACAACTATCTTGCTACCACCTTTTCTCCCTTGCCTTACAATGCAGACTATGGCAGCATTGTCCTTCAAAATTGGACTTGATCCCCAAAATACCTTCAGTGGCCTTATCTATAGGCCTCCAAGTCCTAGATCCCTCTTTGCCCAAAAAACTTAGTCTTGATTGAGAATCAAGATTTTACACCACAAACTATACCGTACTTGGTGATTTTAATGTTCACCTAGAAAACCGCTCAGACAAACACTCAGAATTACTATAAGATTCCATGGCCAGCCTAGGAATAAATCAGATGGATGGTGACCCCACTCATTTGGCAGGACACACACTAGATGGGATTCTTACTGACAACCCCCTACTAAAATGTCAAAAGGTCTTACCACTTCCATGGTCTGATCACTCAGTGGTAATGTTTGACATTATATCCACTGAAAAAACACCTCTCTCAACACTACCGGACTTAACCAAAACTATATGGCCATGGCACAAATTAGACTCTACAAGTAAAAAATCTGTTCTTACCAAAAGTAAACAGACCCATGCTGAAAATCTAGACCTAACAGTTGCTAATTATCATTCCTGGCTAGACAATGCTGTTAATCAACTAGTCCCCAAGATTAAAATAACAATGCACAGATTAACACCCTCAGAACCTTGATAATCGGACAGGCTCAAAACTCAAAACAAAATTATGTCGTAGATTAGAACGATGATGGAGACAGCACTATAATACTGAGGACAAAGATCTGTACAGAAAATCCTTAAATGATTATAAAATCATGATTTTTGAAGAGAAATCATCCTTCACCCAAAAAATTGAAGCCATCAAAGATTCTGTAAAAGAACTCTTTAAAACAGTAAAATCGCTCTCTAACATTTCGAAGAGTAGAAACACCAATTCCAGTCAGACCTTTTGTAATACGCCTGCCTCCTTTTTCCAAACCAAAGTAGAGGACTTTTTCTCAGCTTTAACATCGAAACATACAGCGACATCGATACACCCAACAAGAGCAGTATTGGGTCTACCCGGCCGCACAGGCGTTATTTCCATAGTATAAGTACAATCAACAGCAGCCCAGCCAACGCGTTTTGTCCCTAACAGTGACATCAAGTTCTGCGGAAGATATATCTTCCTTCACCAACTCAGAATTTGTAACTTCTTTTTCCCCACTTACAACAGATCTGGTAATCAAATTGACGAAATCCATGAAATCTGGCTCTCCTGACGACTCATGCCCTCCCAAAATTCTTCAACAAGTACCCAAAATAATCTCAGATCATCTAACTAATATCTTTAGCTACATGTTTCACACAAGGTATTTCCCAAAAGTTTGGAATAGAGCCTCTATCCTAACTCTAATTAAAAAAAAAACTAATCTCCCATCAACTGACCCAGCCCATATCTCTGCTGCTGTTTCCAGCTAAGATCATAGACAAGACCATGAACCAACAGCCTTTTTTGATGCAAATTTTCTGCTAGACGCAACTCGATTCAGCTTTAGAAGCCAACAAAGTACAGAGACAGCATTAATTGTTGCATTGGAGAACGTTAGAGCTCATGTTGATAGAGGAGAAAAATCCTGCCCTAATCCTGTTAGATCTCTCGGCAGCATTTGACATGGCCAATCATAATATCTTGATTGGCCGCCTTCAGTTATTGGGAATTGGAGGGTTAGCTCTTGCCCCTCTTAACATCCCTCCTGTCCGAACGAGAGCAAAACATAGCAATAGATGATTTTGTATCACTTTTTTTTACCCTTTCATGTGGTGTCCCACAGGGTGCTTCTTTAAGCCACACTCTTTTTAATTTATATATCACACCGCTGACCAAACTCATAAAATCATTTGGGTTTTCAGTTATATCCTATGCTGATGACACCCAAATTGTGGTCTCGGCCTCAGGCAACCCAGATCACATGCTCTCCAATTTCCATAACTGTACGAAAAACATTGGAGACTGAATGAATAGCAATGCTTGAAACTTAATTCAGGAAGGAACAAAATTCTCCTATTTGGAAATAACACAACGTTTTGGTCTCATTGCTGGAGGCCTCCTAATATGGGAGCCCTGCCAAAACCAGCCAAAAAGTAAGAAACCTGGGCGTCATCTTTGACAATAAATTAACCTTCAACAGCCAGATCAATCAAATGGCCTCTTCTGTCTTTTACATCTTAAAAATAGTCAGGAAAATTCTCCCTTTCATACCTACCAACCTTCAAAAGACAGTTGCTATCACATTAGTCCGGTCCAAACTAGACTGTTGCAATGCACTATACATTAACATGCAAAAAAAGCTTTTGACTAAACTACAAACACTGCAAAATGCGGCAGCACGTCTTGTGTTTGGACTTCCTAAATATTATTCAGCAACCTTTGCACTGAAAAAACGTACCAATAAAAAAGAGAAATGCCTTTAAGGCTTTATGCATTGCCTTTAAGGCACTGCAGAATATGGGACCAGACTATCTCATTCATAATTTCTCTTGGTCCATTCCCACTAGACTCTTACGCTCCTTGGATGCAAAAAGTGTTGTAGTTCCCAAATCCAGGAAATCTCACTGGGGAGGGAAAAGTTTGTTGTTGGGACAGCCAAGCTGTGAAATTCTCTCCCTCTTAAGCTGAAAGAACTGACCAACCACCTACATTTTAGGAAAACCCTTAAAATATGGCTTTTTGATCAATACCTCACTTTTTCTAATTATGCTAGAGTTATTGGGAAACAGTCCCAACTGATTACCTCTAACAAGTTAGCGCCAAGACACCCTCAGGTATACGAGCGCATTATAAAATAAAATAACATAACATAACAACAATGTTAGGTTGGCATCTATGTGGAAACATAGTGACTCAGCACAGTCATCACGTTGGGCATGAACTCATCCAGCTTGGAGTCGCTTCCTGGCATTTGCAATGAGAATGAATACAATCTTGGTCAGGCTCAGTTTGAAATGAGGTTTGAACATCCAGGTTTGAACAGTTGTGAGACGGGTCTTCAGCCAAGTGAGGTCACTTATTGGTGGATGCTAGTGCCTGTGCCAGCCAGAAGCTCAGAGGGATTCCATGTACGTGGTGAAGTGCACCGTTGAGAGGGTGAAGTGCTACAGGTTGACTCAAGTCACAGGGATTTGCTCCGATGTGGACGTGGTCATCTGCACCAGTTGAGTTCTGTTCTTCAGATATGACTCAAACCACTATTGAACACATGGTGAGCTAGAGTGTTGAGCAGGGTATGTTAATCAATGCTGTTGAAGGCTGCTATGAGGTCTTGCAGGATGATGAGACGGGGATCACTAGTGTTTTTTTATCTGAAGGGTGGCAGCAACCACTTCAGTGGTCGTTGTCTCTGTTGCACATAGGGGTCTGAAACTGGGCTGGGGATCCTTCAGAAAGGGGTTTCTCTTAATATTCACATGAAAATGGTTAAACAATACTTTTTAGATTATCTTGTCTAGAAATGGAAGGTGAGTGATTTGGTGGCAATCGGCATGATTACCGGGGTCCAGATTATGCTTCTTGATGAAAGGGAAAATGTATCCAGCGTTGAGCACATCCTGAAGTGAGCCTGCTGCAGGGCTGCTTTCATGATGCTCAGCAACGGGGTTGGGGCCTCTCCTGAGATTTCATTTATAATGTGTTTTAGATGATGTTATCTCTGTAGGAGGTGGCTTTCAGGCAGTGAAGTAGTTTGGGTAGGTTGTGTGTCAAAAGTGAACCAGAAAGGTTTGTTGAAGGGGCAATGGATTTAGTGATATTAATGGTCAGTGTGATGATCATGAGATAGGGAAGGGCAAAACAATCTATTAAGAAGGTATTGGGTAAGTGTTGGAAGCACTCAGCAAAGTTCCTTTGCAGTTTAGGTGCCAGTGCTGGTTTTGTAAGTGTGTGAGTCAAATAGAGGTTTTAGGAGTCAATTATAAATGAGCCACCATTACGGGGATCTGATAGGTGTGGCGCAGTTAAGTGAGACACCATGATATTGAATGAGGCAATGCAAAGAACCCTACCTTCATACTAAACCAGTGTGGGTTATGACTGAGTCAAACTCAATTGGTGTTTAGGAGTCAAAATTATTTATGAATGAATGAGTTTTCATTGGAGTTAGAGGCCATCCACAGGAGGGAGGAATAACTGCTGTGGGGAATGTGTGAAACTCCACTGGGATTGCAGCCACTTTTGGTTATGAATGAGAAAAACACCCATGTAAATATGAGGGCAGTGATGTGCAAAACTATTGGAGTTTGAGTGAATCTGACCTATGAATGTATGAGAATCTATGGGTTTATGAGATCAGTGCCATTGTGATTATCCTGACCACTTTCCATGGTGCAGGTAAGTGCTAGACGGTAGACGACCCCTTCAAAGTCAATGAGGCCAGTGCTTTGAGAGATAGGCAATATTCCATTGGAATTTATGAGGATAGTGACGTAGGAATGACTGAGATTTCATTTTAGGATATCAGGAAAGTGCTTTGGAACCTGAGGAAACTCATTTGGTGTTGATGAGCTGGGAGTAGAGGATTAAATTGGATTTTGGGAGCTCAAGACATGAGAGGATGTCAAGAAATCCTATGGGGTTGGTGGAGACTCCCTTTATTGAGCTGTTGTTTACAAGTACTCTATATATTGCTTTAAGCCAGTGTTGGATCAATCATGTGAGGATCGTGTGAGACTCAAGTCAGTGTTTAAACAACAATATTCTAGCAAGTTAGGGCATGCCACCCAGTGTTTAAAGACCAGAGTTCTTGCAATTGAAATGGAGTGGTCACTTAGGGTCCTCTTCATCACCTAAAATTTCTTTGCTCCTCCCATCCCATGCATGTGATTAGCTCAGCTACTGTGTCAGAAGGACCATACCCCCAAAACCCAGCACTTACTCGTCACTGTCCTTCTTACTCTCCTCGATGTGCGCGATAGACTCTGACCTCAGGCGGTTCGTCACTTCGTACGTGCGCAGGGTCACACCGAAGATATCCTCATGGTATCTGTTGTCATCCTGCAATCAACAAAAGTGCAAAAAGGGCAGAGTCAGCACAGGTCTCAAATAACAAAGAATAATGACTAATGCACACAAGCGTGCTTTACTGCGTTAATCATGGAGCACTAGACCTTTAAGTGAAAGCCTGTGAATGTTACCTAGGAGGAAGATAATAAAACTGGCCAAGTTCTGCTTCACGGCAGATTGATGAAACCTGGGTAAAGTATGTGATTTATACTGTGAATGTCACTGTGTGTCTTGATTGGTTGGGGTATAACTGACAAGGTGTCTTTCACCCAAAGGTGTTTTCCTAGCCAAGGGGATGCATGGTCAGCTGCAGTTACCAAGGCAGCCTGTGCTTCTTGGTTCTCTCGCTTCTCTGCAACTACCATGCTGGGCCATGACTCATCGTAATTGGAGACAAGCAGTGTTGTAACAAAGGCCCCCACAGTCCCCCGCGGTGCGGGGGGGCGAGCTCCAGGGGGCCCCCTCAGCACAGTACTCTGGCATAAGTGCTCCTGAGTGAGTCCAGAGGGGTCACTCTCTATGTACTTTGCAGGGGGGCCCCCTACACTTTCGTTTCGGCACTGGAGACAAGGTGAACCATGAGGCTTCAACAACTTAAATCGGACTTTGCAACCACAATAAAGGAGATCAGTGTGGTGAGGCGTTTGCTTCTCACCCATCCACAGTGAAAGAGGCTTGGCAGGGTACCAGAATATTGTGGCGTAAATATTACCCGACAAGAATAGCTCATTGGAGTTAATAATGGAACATCTACACCCCATGGAGTGATATTTTTGTAAAGTATATTTAGGCTACAATATTTATATCAGAGAACATTTTTGTTATTAATATACAGACATAAAACCCACAAATTATGTCAGGTTGAGGTCAGAGAAAACGAGCATTACATATGTGCCTGCATCATCTTGCTAGTAACTGCTCCATATTTTAAGTGGATGGGGAGATGAGCAGCCTAATCATTCAAGGCTGATACTAGGCCAAGCAGCAATTGGTCACCCCTTGGTGCTGATGCTTAGCGTGACACATGCAAACAAAATATAGAGGCTGCCATTGAAGCGGAGACCAGTGTGAGGGACACCATGCAGTGGCGGCTGGTGCATTATGGAAGTTGTGAGCCCAACAGCACGATCCAACACTCTGCCTCTGGCCTTGCCAAACCCCGGGGCAGACATTTACTTCACACACAAGCATGCATTCATACACACAGTTTCAGGGACGCACACAAATACATTCATACATACATACACATGGAATTCCCCGCACACAAACAAACACACTTAGACTTAAATGCAAAAAAAAGTACCTGAGGCAGGCCCATGCTTTCCGACACTCCCATCTCTTCGCAGCAGCCGGAGACAGACCCATGAGCTTCCACCCAATCGGAAGCTGGAATAGGGTTGATGGTACTGAGGTAGACCTTTTTCTCTATTCCATATTTTGATTGGGCAAGAGGGCGTGAGATTGACAAGCCCTGAAGCTCCATTATCTGACATGCAGCACTGTGTGATGCTAGTGCAGCATATCAGATAAGTTTTATGTATGTGTTAGGCTGGGTTGTAACAGCTTTCACCTGACACATGCGCAAAACAGATAGTGGAGCTCTCTTCTGCTGCCAACCTGACATTACAGCATTTACATGCAAACAAACGATCTCGGAGATCGTTTGTTTTCATATAAAAGCTGTAATATGCCAACAGTAGTGGCAGAGGGTTGACGCCTTGGCGCCCCCTTGGGGCAGCCGCTGCTGACACCATGACTGGATCAGGGGACAGTGGAAAATGAAGGCACGAAAGCTCCACCATGGACCAAGTTCTGTTGCCTCAGGTGTGAAAAAATGAATCGTTTGATCTGAAGGTGCAGAGCCATAATCGTCCCAGTCTTCCCTTCAGTGACGATTCAGAGAATGTCTGGTTGCTGCCAGAATAAACTACAAATATGCACCAGGTGCCAAAAGAACAGAGTGATGATGGATTCCCTTTATTGATATCCATATTTTTTTTCTGATGAAAAATCCAGTAAAAAGTACATCTTTTAGTGTGGGTGATTTTTACATTCGGTGTTTGAAAATACCACTTTTAGAAAGTAGGTATTTTCTTGCCTAACCTTCCAGTGTGCCTCTGCTAAGGTTGTGTATTCACTGTCTGGTTTGTGAGTGACAGGGGACGGGAGAGGGTCTTGGCTCCAGCAGTCTGATGGGTCAGGGCTGGGCTGAATAGGACCCACATAGAATAGAGAGTAGGGGGGAGGAGACTTCCTTTCACTGACCTGAGCCCTCATAGAATAGAGAGTAGGGGGCGGGGATTTCCTTTCACTCCCCTGAGACCTTATAGAATAGAGAGTAGGGGGAGGAGATTTCCTTTCAGCTACCTGGGCCAGGTCTGCTCTCAAACAATGCTGTCTCCACCTCCTGCCAAGAAGCTGCACAGAACTGGTTTTGGTCAGGCACAGACACTCTCTGCCTCCAGAGAACAAAGACTTTCTGAGTATAAATATTGGGGCCCAGACCCCAGAACTTTAGATCACTTCTGGGAATCAAGACAAACCTTTGCTTAGGAGAAGATCCAGGAAATTGAAGGAGGAGACTGCCCCTGTGCTGTGTGCTGTTGGGGTTGGCCTGCAGTGGTTACTTTATTGCCAAAGAAAGGAGAAAGGAACTTTGTGTGTACTTTCATCATCTTGAAGAAGATCTCCAAGGGCTTGAAGACTGAGCTTGCCTCCTGCCTGAAGTCTCAGGGATACAAGACTTCACCAACCAGCTCCCCTGAATTCCCTTGCTGGGAACTCTACCTACAAAGAGGTGCCTGCTGTTGTGTTGGGCCCTCTTGAAGACTGTGTGTCGCTGGGAGCTGGAAGCGCGACGCAACAAGGAGAAGCGCGTCGCCGCCGCAGCAGCTGCCGTCGCATTGCCGAAAAAGCGTGCCGCCGCCGCTGCTGCTCGCCGTCGCATCACCGACGAAGCGTGTTGCATCACCGGAGAAGCGTGTCGCCGCCGCAGAGGTCGCCGTCGCATCACCGGAGAAGCGTGTCGCAGAGCCTGTCGCGGCTCAGAAGTTCGAGTCACCGCACGACCGTCGGGCGTGCCCGCATCGCATCTACGTTGTCGCACCGTAACCAAGACGCCATTTTGTCGCATCGCATCGGATTGTCATCGCATCGAGGCGCCATCTTGTCGCATCGCACTGGATCACAGTAAGAAACCGACGCATCAACTCCCCACACAGTAAGGAAGCGAGCCTCAACTCCCCTGCGCAGCAGTAAGGAACCGACACATCCACTCCCCTGAGTGTAAGGAACCGACGCATCACCTTCCCTGCGACCCTTTTGTTTGATTGCGTGACACATCCAAGGTACTTTGAGAGTAAAGTGTCGCATTTACCATCTACATTGAACTAAGCTATTTCTACCATTTTACAGACTCATTTTTGATTACAGTATTGTGGATTTTTTGTCGTTTGACCTTGTGTTAAGTCTAGTAAAGATTACTTATTTTTCTAAACTGGTGTAGTGTCCATTTGTAGTGTTTCACTGTATTACTGTATGTGTTCACAAATGCTTTACACACTGCCTCTGAGATAAGCCTGCCTGCTCGTGCCAAGCTACCAAGGGGGTGAGCAGGGGTTATTTAGGAGTGTAGCCCCTTACCCTGACTAGACGCAAGGGTCCCTATTTGGACAAAGGTGCAAACCATTGCCAACTAGAGACCCCTAAATCTAACAGCCGGCATTAGGCTGGTGCAGCTTGTGCTTCCTGGAGGGGAGCCTGCTTTTCTACACATATATTCTTCTTCTGCCAATGGCTTTCGCTCATCATCTGGATGTCTTGTCCTGTTTTATGTCTGCCATCTGCTATTTGCACACACACTATCACGGCTATCACTGCTATTACTGCTAGTTGTACATAGCTCCATCTGAAAAGTGACCACAGATCCACCGAAGTGGCTCAGCTGAGTTGTGTAAGGCTCTTTTGCAGTGGTACATCTGATGCAGGTTCAGATAGTGCTTTTATTGGTGCTGCTCAGTGTTTCCTGAGCTTTTGACCAGTGTGTGAGTACAGTCTTTCGGCCTGTTTAGCAGTCAGCAAGTTTACATGCATAGGCTTTGAAGGAGGGTTGAGTGATAAAACGATGACATTGAAGAAATTGGGCAGTGGGTGAGTAATTTCCTCCTCCCCAGGCCAAAATTCAATAGTAAGGACATTTATTGGTGGCCTTGAAGCTCTCAGCATCACTTTTTCAGATCTCATCCTGTTATTACTGGTTTCTTCTGGAAAATGCCTAAAGTTGCCTCTGAGGCAGTGACGGAAGATTCGAGCTGCTGTCCCACTGTCCCGCCACTCTTGGCTATGTCCTCTTCCCTGGCCCATGGATGGCCAAAGGGGGTCAGTGTTAACAGTGCAACTTTGGAGGCAGGTGGTGCCCATGAGGGACCGGTTCTTCTGCCACCAACTGTTTCTCCAGTGACTTTTGTGGCGTCACCCGTAGTCGCCCAGTCAACGTCCTCTAACCCCTTTATGCAAGATTGTTGTTTCCTAAGCTTACTTCTGGAGGGTGGCTATTGTGGGGGATTATGTGCAACCTTAGAAGTTTCTTTGAGAAGTGAAGCCTGTGATGAAGTTGCTACAGTTATCAGCAAAGAGGCAGTGATTGGCGAAGATTTTACTCTTCCGGACATTGACATTGATTTGCATATGGAGGGTAGGGGGGCTTCTCACAATTGTGGTTCCTCCCTGAAAGTATCGGATGAAGGGGGTTTTTATAATCCAATTCCCCTGCCTTGCTCTCTGTGTCCATCCTTACCTCCACTGTACTGTAGTTCTCCTTCTTTGGGGGTTCCCTTTCTGAATTAGACCATGACAAACTGTGCTAAATTCTGATCACGTATTGGAAATGATGTCTGCAATCTTGTTCGAAGTGCAGAATGTAAACAAGTCTGGCCTTTCCAAGTTAAAGTCAGCTATAAATCCTTTTAAAGATAATATTATGAAACAAAAGTCTAAAATGGTTGTGCCCTTAGGAGGGCTAAAAGATGCTTCTGTTCAAGCTGGCATTCCATTGTGTTATATGGGATCCCCATAAAATTATTGCAACTTTGTAAATGAAGAGCTATGTTTAAGTATGTTGTTTGGAGGCCCGGATAAGTGTTACTCCTTGGGTAAAGCTAAGATAGAGGTCTTTCCAATGTTCAAAAAGGAGGCAATAAAAGGCTCTAAATAAGGCTGGGAAAGTAAATGAATCAGCATTGCAGGTAGTTGTGGGGCTGGAAGGGGAGTCGGAAATTGCTAGTATATCAACTGCACAGTATGATCCTGTGCCCGAATGAAGTGGTACACTAAGTAGGGTTCTGATGAAGGGTAAGGCAGAGTCTTCTGTAAAGAGTCAGAAGGGTGCCTGAACTGCCCTGATCACGCAGAATTGCCCATATAATGATCCTGTTGGGGTTGAAGCGAGAACCGGAGCAGTGCCGGTTATTTCCATTCCACCCTCTCTCCCCCCTTTAGGGGGCCTTGCTTCCAATATCTAATGCTCTGCCTGAGCCTCCTGGAGTGGGAGGGGGAATGGGAAGTGGAGCTTCTCTTACCTTGCCGGAGTTAGGTCCTATTGATGTCAGTAATCTGGTTAGGTAGTCTTGAGGGGAAAGTCCCCATATAGGAGGGACAAACTAGAGGTATCAGGTGTCTTATCCACCTAGTATGAGTAACGCTGATCAGCGCACCACAGTAGCGCCTGTCTCGCACCCTCCTCTCCTGCTTAGCTATGAGGCAAAAACCTTTTGTCTGAGGGTTGAGAAATCTTTGTGGATTACCCTGATAGGCCCCTCGCAAAGGATCTGTGTGGAATAGAGTGCCATGTCATCTGTTCTGGATTTTATCCTGTAATTTGATAACGAGTCACCCTGGTAACTAGAATCTCTATCCTAAAGTCCTTCATGGAGATTGATGCTTTAAAGTTGGTGAAAAGCGGTGACACTACTAATGTGATTATTCATTCATGTGGTCCATCCCCTTATTCCAGAGTCACCTTTGACTCCCTGGTTATCGCAAATTTGGTTGTCCAGAATTGTGAGTATTTCCTACAGCAAGGGATTGATGTAGTTCCTGTTGTGGAGTATTGGGAATCCCCTACCCAACAATTGAATAGACTAAAAGTATTTTAATCAATGATGATTGATGCAGTGGGGCCTGTTCCCAATTTCATTCAGAGGAATCCCAAAGATATAGTTATTTCACTATAGCAAGGGGGTCGAGTAATTAACGTGGTGGAAGGTCCTGTAACCCATCCCCGGGCTACTGATTTGGAAGACGATCTTCTCAGGGGAGCTGGGTGGCAGGTGCGTTGAATAACGTCCGCCCTTTGTACAGAATTAATGAACCCTTGAGGTAGCTTGGGGGTGCTTTTTGTGTCATGGAATATGTCCAGATTGGGACAAGCTGAATAAAATATAAATCATCTGAAATCTTTTAATCCCTTAATCATGTGGCTCCAAGAAACCTGGTCATGTACAGACTTTAATTGCAGTGGTTAATTTGTAATCTCTTTTAACGCAAGGAGCTCTGAAAGGGGTCACCCTAGTGAAGGGGTGGGGGGAGGGTTGGCAATCTTGCTCAAGAACACAGTTAACTGGAATTATGTAGCTCATATGCACCCTTCGAATTTGTGTCTATCCTTGAAGTTGTCAAAGAACCAAAAAGAGCCCATTCGTTGATCATGGACTAGACCTCCTTATCTATTTGGAAAACTGAATGTTTTCTTTAGATAGCCCTCACCCACCAGGGTTCCCCTTGGTGGCATGCTTCATCATTGGGTCCATCCCATTCCACAACGGAATGGGGAGTGCTGCAACCTACGAAATACATGGGAGCACTTATAGGTGTAAAAATAGATTGATGAATACTAGGTGCACACATTACTTCATTTCAAAATACTCACTCCTCATACATATCAAACCCACAACTCATACAATGAAATACCACTAGAGGTTTGACAAGGTAGCAGATATACCACAAGAGATTTAGAAAAAATACATGGCTTTTAAGACATTATAGTAATATATAGAATTAAAAAGTATTTATCCACATAAGAACATCACATATCTAAAAACATTAAAATTACAATGTGCATTCAGCCTATAGGGGAAATACTTGTGTAGACAAAATCACTCGTTTTTACAAATAGACATCTACTGAGTACATCACTAGGTTTCTATGTATTCCTTTCACATGTATAGAACACTTAGTGCAATTTCTTTTGATAACATTTATTAAAAGCCACATATTTTTTCTAAATCTCTTGTATATATGAGTGTATCCTTGTCAAACCTCTAATGGTATTTGATTGCATGAACTGTGGATTTGATATGTATGATAAGTGAATATTTCGAAAGGAAGTAAAGTACCCTAGGGAATTATAGTTTTTTAGTTTGGTAGAACCCTGTCCCCTGGTGTGCAAGGGGTTACGCTCTATTTCGATCACATATCTTTTTGTATCCCCATTGCCAGAAAGATAAAAACAATGACATGAGATTCACATCTGTGTGGCTATAAACATGGCCATAAACGCGGTGTAGTGAGAGAAGAATCCTAAGCTACAATGGATGCATTATCGCAGACCTCTTGATGCCGGTTTTCACTTTTAGCTGGATCTGAATCTGTAGTCAGATATTTGCAGCTTTGCCCTAACTCCAGGTAAATCATTATATTCTCAATGCAATATAGGATTAGGCAATTGGGATTAGGGCTTACTTGCTACGTTTCCTCCTGCGCAGTGGAAATGTTTGGAGTTACCATCAAGGAGGTCCAGGTCAGTGACATCCTGTTCAAGTGGGAAGCATACTGTAAAATAACACTTGCAGGGGGGCTGTTCTCCATGGCTGACAGTGAAGTTCAGTTGTGAGGTTTTAGACCAATGCTTGAGTTGTTTGCTCATGTGCTCCATTTCAAAGGCCTCCACTCTACCTCCATGAAGGTGGAGGATGTCAGTAGGGTAGCAGCATCTCTCAGTATATCAGGACTTTGCAGATTACTGGATGTTGTGATTTTCAGTGAATTCTCCATTCTGGGGCTTGCATCTCTGTCTCACTCACGTCCCTTCTAAAGAAGCCTTACAGGTGGGTACGTAGAACTGGAATAACAAAGAGCTTTTTAAAATATCTAGATGCCCTGACATCGGATACTAGGGTCTTATGTACCTTAACCCTAGAAAGACCAACACCCTGCCCCACTGTCTCCAGGAGGATTTTGGGGGCCAGGGTAGGTGGCAAATTATTTACAAGTCGAAATGTAAACTGTGTGTGTGCTCTCAGGGGTATTTTCCAGGCTGGATAGCTGCTGATCCCTCCAACCAGTCACCCCTAAAAGAAGCGCCCGAGTCCTCAGCATACCAGGGATTTTACCCTGTCAGTCAACGCCAATGACACAACTCCTAAAGTTTTAGCATCTTATGGCTGCTGTTATGCATGTGTGCTGAACACTAATACACATTGCACGTTGAGAAGTTACAAAACTTTAAACTGAAGTCCTCCAACATGAACATCCTCCACCCAGTGACTACGGCGAGTGAAATGTAGCCCATCCTTTAACTGAACAGCCCCATTTAACAAAACCATTAACTGTCTAGGAAATAGGCTAATTGTGAAGATGTATAGTTCTTTTTATGAAACAGGCTATGATTAAGGTCCCAAAACTCACTGTATAACTTGACTTTTACCCAGTGAAATGTAACACGAGTTTATTGGTTGACACTTTAATGTATATGCAGTAAAATTACAATTACACAAAACGTTTTGGGATGGGTGCATCCTGTAATTAAATTCAACCAGCAGGCATGGCCATGGGTTGAGTGTGAGTTTCTGCGCATACAGAACCGTGTGAGACGTAATGGGCAAGAGAAAGATTATGCATTGACGTGATTTGTGGTTATGTGCCATATGTTATATAATATAGTAATTACATAAGCTATTGCTTCTAATTGTAGACTCTTGCTGTGAGCACAGGAGCATACTCAGGGAGGCGAGTAGAAAGTAGGGGGAGTCTGTGGCGCCGATGGCAAATCCATGTGCTAGTATCATTACTGGCTCTGGGGGCGGTCAGTGACAGTGGTCAGTAAGCCCTCACCATGTGAATTTGCCTCGCCAGAAACCTGTGAATTTTCGAAGTGTGAAAGGAAAGCAGGGGACAGTTAACACGTTGTCCTGCCACAACATAACGGTCTGGGAACTTTAATATCTCGTGCAGCACTTATGATTGTCTTAACCGGAAAACATGGGCCAGGGGGGATAGGGGTCTCATGAATGTAAATCCAACAGGGGTGGTATGACAGTTGAAATAGCTGTCCCTTCCGTTATTTTGTAAGCCAAGTGCAGGGTCACTGAAACGACGAAACTCCATGGCTGCGGCTTTCGTCTGCATGGATATGAACCTGCCTACTTGCCACACTAGCCACCATCTGCTGCATAATGTGCAGATTAAAACATGTTTTTCACTCACTCAAACGAATCCAAGTTATTAATATTGATCCACAAGGGTTGAAGCCCCACCTGAAACTTTCCAAAAGCTAACTTGTTTCCTTGCACCGGCTGATTACAGTTTCAGGCCGTTAAAGTTGTGACATTTTTGTCTACCCATCCCTAATTACAGCAGCAAACGAAAACTTTACATGAGTAGTTCTAGGGGTAGAAAGAATGATTTGGCAGTATTGTTGGGTCTGCACTTATGTTTTTATACTTCCCAGCCCCAAACTATGCTGGCCACTCACCATATTTAAAACTTTCTCTGAGATTATACAGGAAGAAAGAGGTAATTTTAAAGAAAAATAAAACTGATTTCCACCAGGAAATTACGTGCATCGCAAAACTGGCAAAGAAGGTTTGTGCTCGCATACATAGTGACGGACAAGTGTAAATGTACCGATCAGTAGATAAAATGCAGCGGCATCAATGGAAAAATGCTTGCTGCACAAGACAGCGCAATTTCATTTGCAAAACTGCCTGATCACCGGTTCATAATTGCTCTGTCATTGACGCAATACATCCTCTGAGTTCAGAAGTGCAAGGAATTTTTTTTGTTTTTACTAAATGTATTTAGGGAGTAGAGCAATATGTGAAACATGTACCCGAGGTTCCTTTGGATGAATAGAGGAGAACTGGGGTAAGCTTATGATACTCTCAAAGAAAACAAGCATTGGCATAGCCAATAGGTCTCGCTTTTGGGACCTTATAAGTGTTAGCCATGCAACAGTTGATGTTGTTGCACCAAGGATATTGTGCTGCATAACTAAATACTCATAAGGTCCCAAAGGCGAGACCTATTGGCTATGCCAATGCTTGTTCACTATTGTCTAGGATACGAACAGTCTGTAGGCCTACATCTCCCTTGGATGTACTGAATTGGGAAATGTTAAGGCAATTACGATATGTAGTAAGTTAAGGCATGTACGATATGTAGTATGTTATGACACATTTTTGCTAAACTATAAAAAATAAATAATATAAGCCAAATGTAAGAACATTGTCATAATAAAAGATTCTTTGAGAGTGTCTGATTTATGAACCTATGTCTATCAGTTAAGTGGAGTTATCCCCTAGTAGACGAATTGGAGTTATACCCAATCTATTTGTGTGAAGCTGTGTACAGAATGTAGTCAGGCAGAGCAGTTGGGTTGTCTAGGTAATGACAGTTTTCCTTTCCTCTGCTTTGCTGGCATCTTAAGGAGATGTCGAGTCTGTTACTGTGCCAATTTCATCTGCAGAAAGCCCGTGAATAGCCCGCTGTCTGTCACCCGTGGGCAGGAGCAAGCGGATAAACAGGTTCCTAAACCAACAAACACTAAACAGAAAAAAAACCTCTATGAACCAGAACAGGCACACTAGAGCTAAAAAAAATCTATTTTTGGTGCAGACCTTTTCATACAGAGCATAGCGTGACTGCTAAAAGCAGAGTACTTCTAAGGTGCTGCCACCAACACCTGAGAAAAAAAAGGTGCTGAAACGATATAGAGTCTGAAGAGGATTAGTACGCTCGGAACACCTCACAATTGCTGGATTTTACCCACGTCATATTAACATTTTATTTACTGTTCCTGGTTCAAATAGCAAAAGGATTTTTTTTTTTAGCTTTCAGCTCCCAGGCCTTCAGTGAAAACGTACGTGCTGGGTTCAAACAAGTTCGTTCACTTTCCGCGTTTTGTCCCACTCCCATGCTCTACGTTCTCCATTAGTTGGAGGAGGGGGGTGGGGGAGACACGAATAAACCATGAGATTAAAGTGCCACTCGTACTGCAATTGAAAGGAGCCAAAGCCGGCCCAAAACCAATAGACTGCCGAGGAGAGACAAACGGAAGACAGGTTTGATTAAGTCGAGGTGCTGGGAGAGGGGATAGAGAGACGTGTCGGTGGAGGGGCTGTGTGGAAAAAGTAGAGAGGCGGGAGCTAAGGTGAGAAAGTGACGAGGAAAAGAGATGGGCCAGATGGGGGTGGGGGGCCTTAGGAGAGACAAAGGGCTTGGTGGAGAAGCAGAGACGTTGTAGAGAGAGGGGCAAGATAAGTAAAAGAGTGTGGACAGAGGATCGTTCAGACAATGGGAGTGCTCAGAAGGAACGAGGGGCGCAGAGTGGAGTGAGTTTGTCGAACCTCGTATGGACTGGGTGGGGGAAAGGTGGTGTGCAGAGTAGGCAGGGGCTACTGGGCTCCCACCAAGTGGGAGGGGTGGGGGGAGTGCGGCCGAGAGCAGGGACACGCAGCGTTTACCTTGCGGGAGCGAGCGCGATAATTGCTAACACATGGCGCCGCTGCTTGCTCCCGCAAGGGAAACGCCAAACGTGCACGCATTGCAATAGAAAGCACTGCAAAATGTGCACATTTTTGGCCAAACTGTTGATCGATTCCAAAAGGTCCCCTCCTAATCAGCGCATGCGCGCTGCGTAGGCGAGACCTAAAAAGCACCTAACAGGTGATACATGGCCCACTACATAAGCATAATCTATGTTCATGTATGAACTGTAATTTATTTTCTCTGTGGGTTTGTGTACATATATATATGTACACACACACACATATATATATATATATATATATATACACACCCTAAGAATTAACATAGTTTGCTGTCACAAGTAGAAAGTAGTTAGCATCTTACGGCACCAACTTGCTCGACTTAACAGCTCAACAATAGTGTGGTCCTCTGTGCCTAAACAACAGAAGATATAGTCAGGGGTAGGGTGCAATGAATAACTAATTACAAAGACACAAGAGAGAGAGAGAGAGAGACGGGAGAGGATGTGGCCTAACGGCTTGAGCGGTCGACCTGGAAGTTGGGGAACCGGGTCAAGTCTCGGCAGGGATGCTCAACATCCTGTGATTCTGGGCCAATCACTTAATCTCCCCGTGCCTAACAAAATAAATGTGTCCGTCTGTAACACAACTGGTGCTCATGTAAAGTGCTCTGATACCTTGGGGTCGAGTTTGCGCTACATAAAATAAAATAATAATGGGCCAGATACAAAGAGATATGGGGTCAAGTCACAATACATTGTCTCGCTCTCTTTCATGTCGTTGTTGGTGGGTAGGTGATGCTTTGTGCAAATAACTTTGCTACCCTATACTGTATGTGAGGCTGCTAAGTTCTACTAAGTGATCGACAACGCCTATCAACAGAGGTGGATGGATAATCAAGACATTTAAGCTAAGGATATGCAGTACCCCAGCATGTCCAATTGGTGGCAGCAGAGCGCTGTAGAACGCATAAAAATAGTTATCATGAATAATCTTGACATATATTTTATTATTGTGGCTGTCGGAAGAGCCAGTTTGAGAAAGCAGCACAGGGTTCGGCTTCCCAGTCAAGGTCCTTGAGATCAAAAGGGCCTCTCCATGATCTAAAACTCAATTTCCCTTTGAGGATGGAAAGTTTTGCCAGAAGTGGCAGCCGAGCCTCCATTAGGACATGAAGCTCCAATGTCCTTGCTGGCGGCGGGCTCCAGAGGGGCACAGTAGTGTGCAGTGATGGAAGTAGGCACACTGTTAAGGGAAATGGAGATTCCAGCTCATTTAAGTCAGCTGCTGCTAACCCAGCATTTCTTCTGTAAGATTAGAGCTCTTGAATGAACTAATCATTATGTAAGTAGAACAAGCCTCTCTCTACTAAATCACCAAAAAAGTCCTCGGAGTAGAAGGGGTGAATTTACAGAGAGGAGAGAAGTTTAGTTTTTCTCTGAGGTGAGCTGGATGTCAGCTGCCGGGCAGGCGGCCACGCTCCGCAGTCTGGGTACTTGGAATGCAAACCAACTGCCACTTTTTCAGCTGCGTTATGTTAGGGAGATCTAGTGTAAGTTCTTGTTGGATGAGCGCAGGAAGAGTCTAGTGGTGTAAATCTGTGCTTAGTTGATGAGGTATGGCTAGAGCTAAGATCAACACCCACACCTACAGACTACGCAAGAAATCTAGGGATCATCCTAGATGACAAGCTCAACATGATGGCTCAAGTCAACGCAGTGTGCACCTCCTGCTTCCACACCCTACGCATGCTGTGAAAATGTTTCAAATGGTTGCCTCAGAACACCAATCACACATCACCAGCAGGCTGGACTACAGCAACACTTTCTATGCCAGAATCTCCAAACAACTCCTACACAGACGCCAGACCATCCAGAACACCGCTGCAAGACACATACTGAACCTACCACGCCGGACTCACATTGCACCGTACCTCAGATAACTTCAATGGCTCCCCATTCACAAGCGCAGCCAATTCAAACTTCTTATGCACACATACCAAGTCCTGCACAACACAGGACCAGAATACCTGAACAGCCGCATACACTTTCACCAACCCACCATACACCTACGCTCTGCCTCACTCTCACACATTCTCTGCATCCGCAAAAGCAAAACCGGAGGTTGCTCATTCTCCTACATTGCACCTGAGACATGGAACAACCTCCCTCAACAGATCAGAGCCTCCTCCTCACTTCTTGAGTTCCGCAACAAGCTGAAGACCTGGCTCTTCGTATAAGCACCTTGGGGCCCACAAACCTACACACCTGCCCAAGTGCCTGGATACCCTCTCTGGTGATTAGAACTCTATACCAATCAATATAACATAACATAACTTCAATTGATGCACTTGTGATTCAGCAAGAGGGTCTTGAATGCGGGGGCTGCCCAGGGAACTAAAGCCATGGACCTTGTTTTAATTAGATCCCCAGAATTCACAATTGATCAAGTGTAGCAAGGCAGTATAAGAAGGCTCTTCAGAAGGGGTTCAGAAGATGAGAGGTGGTTCCGCCATGAAACTCTTTAAAAAAGAATTAGCTACTTTTTCCAAATATCTTGACCAAAAGCTTCAGGATCTGGCACAGAACCCAGGAGCATTATTTTCCTATCTCTGCAAGTCGTGTATATAAGATAAAATGTTCAACTCCCTCGCCCTGCTTTCTGGCTTGGCTGTACCAACCAGGCCTCCACCCGTGGCGCAGCATCACAGTGAGAACCTTCCTGGTGTGGGACAATGCTCCCAGAAATATTGGTAACAACACCCTATCTCCTCAATATCCTTGTCCTGTCTGCAGCGTATCCTCAGCCACCTTGCTCAAACTGAGACCTTCTCATCCCACGTGGGTGTCCCTGAAGCTGCCCTGAATTGGGTTCACTTAAGTTTTCCAAGACTACTAGATAATGTCAAAATGGCCACTCCAAGATCCCCACACATCAATTTCTCTTGTTGAATGTTTGCTCCTTGCTATTAATGTCTAAGTGGAGTGTGTGTATTCCTCACTCATCAACCTATAACCATTCACCAATATTTTTAACAGTGCTCAACTGTATCTCAAGGCTTCATAAGCTCACAATATTCATCATGCCAGAACCTGCCAGGTTGCTTTCTGAATATAGATGGTCATGACATTCAATACACCCGATAGAGGCAGAATCTACCTGCTCCATGGTGGCACAAACCAACCCCAGGTCTAGGCATGGCTTGACAGAATTAATCCGATCAACTCCTCAACTTCCTTCTCCTACTGTGATACACTTCTTGCTTTCTACACTAACAAAGAGCTAAGCACCACATAATAAAAAAAGACAAAAGTGACCAGTTTCATAAGAGCCTCCCATGCAGGATCAATTGTTTTCCCCCCACAATGCCATACCATTTACAGGTTAAGTCCTTTTCATGCTCTGCAAAGTTGAGGGCAACTCGCTGTTGACCAGACTGCAGCCAAGCATCACTGAAAGTCATCCCACTTGCTGCAGATCATCTGATCACCATACAGGGGGGGAACATCCCAGCTACCCTAAAACACCTCCACAGCTTCAGCTCCTTACATGCATCTTGTTCAACCCATGCTGCAGAGTCTACAAAGTCATCCACGAGAACACATTACTTTGAAAGCACATCCCGCATCAAAGAGGACTCAGTGACGCAAACCGCAATTTCATCATACAATGCTAAATTCAAAATACTCAAATAATGCACAGAGGAGCAGGCCTCCTCTGCCTACTACCCTATACATTGTAATAGCATTCCTGTGACTCTAGGACTGTTCGACTCTCCAAGACATTTCAGGAAAAATCGAAAAACAAGTTTCCATTTTTCAGCAAACAACAATCTGACTCCCCTCCCTGCTCAACCCTTCCCTATTTTGACACTGGCACCACTTTCCTGTTAGCTATGAAAATGCACCTCATGCAAAACGCAACCACACATACAGGCCACAAACTTCTACTACTATGTGAAACATTTCGTTACCCTCCGAGGTCATAAAGAATTACCCTGAAACAAATTACACTTTTAGATTCGAGGGTGCCATGTAGACTTTTGATTTTGGCACTGGTGGTAAACGAGTGAGCTACGGTGTGCCGCTGACTGGGCTGCAGTGAATGGATCAATAAAAGAGGTCCAATAAATATTTGTTCCCATGTACCATTTCTCAGACTGCCTCTTTGTGAAGGTCATCTCTCAAGAAGACACACCAGGACATGAAGAACATTTTTTATGCCGATGAGCGTAATCCAGAAGCTGCGTCTAACAAAGCTTGGCACTCTGTTCATAAGGCAGCCTTTCCAACTAATTCGAACATATAACATGAACATATATAGGTTATGCAAGCAGTAAGTGCTGGGGAGGGGAACATTTGTTAAATATGGCCTCAAGAGTTGGAATGCTGTTCCAATTATATGGAAATGTAGCAACTAGGAAGCATTATTGAAACTCAAAAAAATGTTTCTTGTGATTACAGAGAAGATCACAGCCAATGTTGTAGGCAACTTTCGGGTCACTATACTGGATTACTCTCCTTTTTGCAGGATTGGGTGATGTTTATTCTGATAACTCAGGCATGCATCAGCATTAGATTACTCTGATTACCTCGCCTAGGAATTAGGTGCCTTTGGATCATGCTGATACTTTACCCTGAAACTCATTACAGAACATGATTATTCTGATTGCTGTAAGATTAGAACAAATTACTTGATCCAGTATTAGATTACCTTAATCTGCATCAGACTGCATATAGAGATTAGTACATTTATTCAGGGTTTTTGTAAGGTATTGAAAACCTCCTTAGTAGCCTCAGAGCACCTTTAGTTTCAAAGATTAATGGTGGATCTATAGAAGTGTACAATGACATTAGCCCTAAACCAAGTAATGACACAACAAATTGTAAGCAGATGGTAAATCCTTAGAAGGGAAAATAGAAGTAAGTTGACCCTATGCTGAGGCTAGTTGTAGGCATCTAAATAGCCCGAGTGAAGCTCAGAAGAGACAACAATGATTTTCACCATAAGATTGTTTGGAAAGGTGAGTTTTTAACAATAAAAAAAAAATCATGTTACCCTCTTGTAACCTAAGTATACCCTTTACTAAATCAGAGAAGAATATCACTATGATATATATAGCAAGGCAGGGGATCCTGCCGAAACGCGTGACAACAGCACAACATTTGAAAATAATAAATTTGAACTAACCTGAGCCAGCGGTGTCAGGTTTCTTCAGAGGACCCGGTGGTGGAGATATATATATATATATATATATATATATATATATATATATATATTAGCGTGCCCTCTCTCCTTTACCTTGGCTTAGAATAAAGGAGTTTGCTCTGAATATTCTAACCTGCTTTAGTTCACAGAAGATTGTTTTGTATTTTTTACATTGCACTACTTTACAGAAATAGATTATTCAAACTACTTTGTACTGTACAGGACTTCATAAGGAAATCAGTTTGATTATTGTGCCTCTTGCCCTGCATTAGATTACAGGAGTGAAATTATCCGACTACTTTTGCCCTACAGTAAAACAAAGAAGGTAACTCTGATTACTGTATCTTGTATTAAGGTACAGAAGCAGATTGCTCTGGTTAAGTTTTGAGAGAGGCTATGGGTTTCTTCATTAATGGTACTTACAACATTAAGCACCACTGGCACAGCTGTGCTGCCACTAGATTAAAAACCTGGCAAGTTTTCAGGGTTTAGACTCCCAGTCTCATTCATTTTACATGGTCCACACATTAGGAAGGCCTCAGTGAAACAGATGTTGATGTGTTGCAGACACAGTCGTCATACTCTTTGTCTTTCCTCTGTTTAGACACATCATGTTTGATCTTCAAATGTACCCAATGTGGTATTGGCTCTGTGTTCAGACTCACAATTCCTGATTGTTGCAGCTACTATATCTACATCCATGTGCATAATTCTCTGGTCACATGTATTGTTCGTAAATTGATTTTTTTTAAATTCTATTGTAAACAGAATTCATTGTGCAGCCTATGAGATGTTCATTTGTATTCAGAATGAGTGCCTTGTTTACATTGCGGATTACCTGAACATACCGTGTCTGGAAGAGGTAATCCCCGCTCTGCATTTAGAGGCGATCTAAAAAAGGTCGTTCGATTACATATGTTGCTAATTAAAAAAGGTTACCCCCCCCTCCTCTTCCCAGGATGTCATTATCACCTTGGGGAGCTTTACAACCCAGTGTGTGAACCTGTGCAATGGATGCACCCCTGCGGTAGGAAACCCTATGCGTCATTTGTATTGCTTGATGGTTGGGTTGATTCATGGTGGGTTAGCTCAACGCTTGCATCTGACAACTACCCTCATTTTGCTGATGAACGCTCCTGCCTCCTCGGTGGACAGGTTCCCCCGCTGCTTCATGATGTGCTGAATGCTCTTCAGGACATCGCCGGCCATAGTGACATCCCCGCAGACGTAGATGTGGCCGCCCTGCTCCTTCACCGCCTTGTACACCACCTCAGAGAGCTGCTCCCGTAGCACGTCCTGCACATATTTCTAGAAGGGAAAAGACAAAAAACTGTAGTTAGAAGAGCCAGGCTCGAGCCCACGTCATGTGCAGCCACCCAAGCAGTAAGCCTGGTGGACACGATGGACTGCGTTATCCCTGAGGTGTCAGCAAAATCAAGATCCTATTTGTTTCTGCACTGCAGCAGAACATATCTCACTGTGAGTTTAGCCAACCAATCAGAGATGACAGCTGATAACATGGGGCATCATTCTGGCGAACCAATCAGGGATAATGGCATAACGCGGAACATCAGTCGAACAGCCTGGTAGTTGACTGCCAATTCTCAAAGTGATCTTTTGTACCGACAGAGACATGCCTCACAGCGCCTCTCATCCCATCACACTGTAAGAGGTATCAGGTCTTTTCCATGGGGGCACTCCCCGCTGAGCCTTTTAGAGCAGTCCACTCACAGTCGGAGTGCTACCCTTTGTGAGATATATAAGATGCCAAAAGCAACTGCGTCCCCAAAGTCGCCACTAGTATAGAAATACTTGTACACGTTGTGCAGGAGATTCTCCCTATCAGCTTCACAAAAGTTTTTTACTGGTTCGAAAATCGAATGCAAAATAACAAAATGTGTGTGTATATTAAATGGTCACAAATGGGAATCACTGCATTCTTTACACCCTAGCTCTTAAGATCTCGTGAAATGAGCAGCAAGGACGATCACAATCTGCAGAGCTATTGAGACAATTAGCAAAGATGGATAAAACCCCCACAATAACTCAAGTGTGTGCTCGTTCAGCGTTAATATAAAGCTAGCATTAGAGCCCTCTATACCTTTACTGCAAGGCATCCCTTTATGATTCTAGTTACCCACACCTTACATCAAATTCCACTGCTGACATATTACAATGTAGATTGTATTCTGCAGGCCATCCCCTTGTGATTTGGTTACCAACATCAGTATCAAGTAATACTACAGACATATTATAAGGCGGGTTATGTTCTGCAAGACATCACTTTCTGGTTTCACTACTTACATAAGGCAGGTTATGTCTTTCGAGACATCGCGCTCTGATTCTAGTTCCACCTCAAGACCCACTGCTGGCATGAGCTAAGGCAAGTTATGATATGCCATCGGCTTTTGGTTTGCGCATGCTCTGCCGCTGGTATGGCCTCCTAGAGCCATCAGCAGTTGGGGGACATCTCACATGGTTCTGGGTTACCACTGCAGACTGGGGTCTCATTCAACCCATATCTCATGTTGATGTGTTATGTTGCGTGCTCCTTTTTATTCATTGAAAGGGAATTTTTGTTGTTCTTTCTGTTCCAAAAGGGGTGAGGTGCGATATGTCTTGGCCCCAATTAGGTCTGCCTATCCTACTGAGGTCTTAGATCTGAATCTGTGGATGGGATGCCTTAAAGGTCGCTTGTGGGAGACTGGCAGCTGGGCAAGAGGAGCATGAGATACTGAGCTGGAGGTGAGCTGGTCTAAAAGGGGCATTCTTTCTACCTATGCACTTGTATTCAATAACTAAATAAAGAAGCCACTAATATTTGTTATTCCGGAGACCTGCTTGACACTTGCTCTTAGAGATGCCACTTCTTTGTAGCAGCGTATCTTTCACAAGCCCCATTTTTTAGACCCATCATCAGTTTCCAACTGTGTAACGCAAAAGATATCGGCCACGGAACCATTCAATATTAAACCATAGTGTTCCATTACCTGCACTGTAATCACAGGACTGCACAGTTATATTGCTTTCTGTTAGAAATGGGGGTCTCTAGTTGGCAATGGCTGGCGCCACTGTCCAAATAGGGACCCTTCTTCCTAAGTCAGGGCAAGTGGGCTACCCCCTTTGATAACCCCTGCTCAACCCTGTGGTAACGTAGCACGAGCAGTTAGGCCTATCTCAGAGGCAGTGTGTGAAGCATTTATGACCATGCACAATAAGGCAGTAACGACACCACAAAAGGACACAAC